>JAJIBD010038656.1:0-52027 GCA_021461705.1 Cryptotis parvus
AAGAGATAAAAAGAGGACACAAGGAAATGGAAACATATTCCCTGCTCATGGATGGGGAGAATCCAACATTGTCAAAATGGTAATACTCCTAGAGCTCTGTACAGATTCAATGCAGTCCCTATAAGGATACCCATGACATTCTTCAAAGAAATTGACCAAACAATCCTGAAATTTGTATGGAACGATAAACCCCCCAAGGATAGCTAAAGCAATCCTCGGGACAAAGAAGATGGGAGGTATCACCTTTCCCAACTTCAAACTGTACTACAAGGCAGTAGTAATTAAAACAGCATGGTATTGGAATAAAAAAGACCCGTGGACCTATGGAATAGAATTGAGTATCCTGACACCCAACCTCAAACACATGATCATTTAATCTTTGATAAAGGTGCAATGAGACTAAAATGGAGTAAGGGAAAGCCTCTTCAATAAGTGGTGTTGGGAAAACTGGGCAGCGACATGTAAAAAAATGAATTTGGACCTGTGTCTAACACCATGCACAAAAATCAGATCAAAATGGATTAAAGATCTCAATATCAGACTTGAATCCATAAAAGTATGTTGAAGAACATATAGGAAAAACCCTCCATGACATTGAAGCTAAAGGCATCTTCAAAGATGAAACATCACTAACAAAGCAACTAGAAGAAAGGATAAACATATGGGACTACATGAAACTAAAAAGCTTCTGCACCTCCAAAAGAAACAGTGACTAAGATACAAAAGCAGTCCACAGAATGGGAAAGAATATTCACCCAATACCCATCTGATAAGGGGTTAATATCCAGGATATATCAGGCACTGGTAGAACTTTTACAAGAAGAAAACAAAACAACCCCATCAAAAAATGGGGAGAAGAAATGAACAGAAACTTCAGCAAGGAAGAAATTGAATGGCCAAAAAAACATATGAAAAAATGCTCATCATCACTAATCATCAGAGAGATGCAAATCAAAACAACAATGAGATACCACTTTACACCACAGAGACTGGCACATATTCAAAAGAACAAGAACAACAAGTGCTGGCGTGGGTGTGGGAAAAAGGGGACACTCATCCATTGTTGGTGGGAATGCCGGCTGGTACAGCCTTTCTGGAAAACAATATGGACTTTCCTCCAAAGACTAGAAATTGAACTCCCATTTGACCCAGCCATACCACTCCTGGGAATCTACTCTGGGAAGCCAAAAAATACGCAGCGGAAACACCATCCCTACTTTTATGTTCATAGCAGCATTATTCACAATAGCCAGAATCTGGAAGCAACCAGAGTGCCCGAAAATCGATGACTGGAAAAAAAAGCTTTGGTACATCTACACAATGGAATACTATGCAGCTGTTAGGAAAGATGAAGTTATAAAATTTGCCTACAAATGGATGGACATGGAGAAGATTATGTTGAGCGGAAATTAGCCAGAAGGAGAGAGACAGATACAGAATGACTGCATTTATCTGCATAACATAAATATATATGTACATAATATGATACCAATATCCAAGATCAAGTGAAACATATATCAGGAGGTCCTGTCAAAGGTGGAAATTATCACAAACGTGTGGGATTCAGGAGGCTAGGTAAGACAGAAATGGAACAGTGTGCTAACAATTGTTGAGGGTACTAATACCAACCTAGAACTGAACATTAAATAGAGGCAAAAAGATACACATGACAACCCTTTAATGTATGTTCTGTAATCCATAGTCTGGGGGGAAGGAAAAGAGAAAGAGAGAGAAATGGAAAGAAATCAAGAACCTGCCATGGAGCAGGGCTGGGGAGGGGGAGGGAACCGGGACGTTGATGGTGGGAGATGGGCACTGGTGGCGGGATAGGTGCTGCAAACAATTCAGTATGATTTGTTGGCAAAGTGCTATACCGTTTCAATGAAACAATGTATGTTTTAACTGAACTAAAATAAATACATGTTTAATCACTAAAAAAAAAAATTTGGTGTTAAATTTTTGTAGTGTACTCCCCACCTTGGCTCCCTCCACAAAGGCTTGGAAACCCCACCCAGAACTGCTGTAGGGGATTTCTGCCGGACACCAGGTATTTAGGTGCAGGGCGGAGTCTACCTGACCACCCCGTGGTAGACTGTGATGGGGTGTCTTGGAGTGGGGGCAGCTTTTTGCTCCTTGGCCTCTCCTCCTGACAGGCTTCCAGAAGTCAGAAAGCCTCGCACAGCACAAACACAGTCATCCTTCAGTCTGGACTCAAAGCTGGACACAACCCGTATGTCCATGACGCGCCGGCTTCATCCCAAAAATCCGGTATACCACGTGAGTCATAGGCTAGGTAAGACAGAGTAGGGAACTGTTTGCTGTGAATCATTGAAAATGTTGCCATCTGAGAACTGTGCTTTGACTATAGTAAAAAAAGATTCACATGATAACCTCTAAATGTATTTACTAAAATCCCCAATGTGTAAGAAAGGGAAGCGAGTTGTGGGGAGGGGGAGAGAAAGGAGGAGATAAAGGGCCTGCCTTGAAGGCAGGATTGGGAATGGGGAGGGAAGTGTCATTGGTGGTGGAAGATGGGCATGGGTGGAGGGATGGGTGCTGGAACTCTGTGTGACTGAATAACAAACATGAACGTCTTGTAATTTTATATCTCTCGGTGGTACAATAAAATATTTTTAAAAAATAAAAAATTGTAGTGTATATTTAATTACTTTTCAGGTGCTAATTAAATGCATATTATGAGAAAAGAATGCTCACTGTGCTTATTATATAACTTAAATACATTTGTTCTTTGTAAAAAAATAAAAAAATAAAATTTGGAAAAAAGTAGCTAAGATGATATAGGTTTATTGTTATTATTTTAATATGGAAGTACTGAATAATTATGCTATATATCAAAAAATAAAATAATGTTTTAGGTCAGTTGTACTTCATTTAAAAATAAAAAAGAATAAAAGTAATGAACAGAAACTAAAATAAAAATGAGGACAAAGGAAGCATGAAGACAGAGAGAAGGAGGAAGAGGAAAAGGTAAGAAGATGAAGGAAAAGGAGAAGGAGGATGAGGTGGAGGGAGATGGGGAAGTGGGTAGAGAATGAACAAAAGGGGGGTAAAGTGGAAGGGGAGGGAAGCAGCTAGATGTCTCTCCCTGGCTGATCAGTATTTGGTAGTGAGAGACAGGCCAGACCAAGTAGTGACTTGAGTAAACTCAGTTCTGTGCAAATCAACATGCCTGTCTCAAAGACTACCTTGTCATCAAATACACTCGTTAACACTCGGACATGGATCTGGACTTTCTGTCCTGAGAGACCTGCTGCCTGCTTGGGAAAGAAGACAATGAAATAAAACCACTCTAAGAGCAACCAACTACTCTAAGAGCACCAAGCCACATGGGATTAATTCCAACAGAAAGATCATTTTTGAGACAAGGTCATCCAAGTGCATGACTCTGTCAATTGGAAGGTCAAACTTTGACTTGAGAAGTCAAACCTTGACCAGAAGAAAACAAACTCCCAATTAACCAACTGTCATCCACCCACCAACTCATCCAGGAACCCACCAACACAGCAGAGTCCTATCTTGCAAAGGTACTTAATATTGAGAGCATCTTTTAACAGCTGAAAGCTTAATAAAAATGCCAGATGTCTAGGCAGAATTTTCTTTTTTTTTAATTTTTTAATTTTTAAAATTACAAAGATATACAATTAAAAAGTTCATATTTGGGTTTTGGTCAAACAGTGTCGCAGCACCCATCCCGCCACCAGTGCCCATCTCCCACCACCAACGTCCCCGGTTCCCTCCCCCTCCCCCAGCCCTGCTCCATGGCAGGTTCTTTATTTCTTTCCCTTTCTCTCTCTTTCTCTTTTCCTTCCCCTCCAGACTATGGATTACAGAACATACATTAAAGGGTTGTCATGTGTATCTTTTTTAGGCAGGAATTTTCAACTGCCAAAATTTTCTGCTAAAAATGAAAACACCTGATCTGTTCTACCTCTGCAGTATCACCACACACACACACACACACACACACACACACACACACACACACACACACACAAAATCTCTCACCTACCTCTTCCCATCTGCTAAGTGACCTGATTTGCAAAATTTCCTTAGCAGTCTAGGAAGAGTTTCCTTTCAGTAAATAAAATTTCCTAGATTAGTGCTGTGGTTACTAATTTAGAATCTTCTGAGCAAGTGAAACTTAAAAGTCTCTTGTCAAGATACTGAAAAACGTAAATAAAAAGCGTAAGTATACCCCCAGTCTTTATTAGCTCAGTTCCTTATCCAAACAGCTAAAAGCCAAGTGATGGGCCCAAAACTTGTGGATGTACTCAGGAAGAAAACTCTATATGAGAAATAAGATGTACTGAAAATAAAATCCTAAGACTGGAGTGATAGTATAGCAGGCAGGGAATTTGCCTTGCACACAGTGGATCCAGGTTTGATCCCCGGCATCTCATATGGCCCCCTAAGCACTGCCAGGAGTAACTCCTGAATGCAGAGCTGGGAGTAACCCTGAGAATCACTGGTGTAACCCCCCAAAAAAGTAAGCCCATGTATGGCATAATTGTATCACAGCCTCAACTGCAAAGATTAAGTCTGAGATTTTTGGTTCTTTCAATCATTTACCCAACACATTAATCAAGCCCTCCTATATGAGACTTTGTAAACTTAGTGAAAATTTAAATCCTGCCCCCAAGAAACTAAACTTCCCATTAAACAATTATGTAATTGATTATTTAGTATACATTACTAAACAGTAACCACAAGTATAACAGCCTAGGAAGAGGATTGAAGGCTTGGGTGTAATTGAGGCATCTATTCAGGTATGTAAAGTTAAGACACTTAAGTTGAGAACTGAAAAGAAACTAAGCAGACCAAGAGGTAGTGACGACTATGAACAGGAAGAGAGACAGTCACAGAAAAGCCCTAAAGCCAGTGTGGATCATGGGAAGTGGTGGCGAGTAGTAAGTAAGGGATCAACCATTATGTTCTGGAAGGTCAAATTATACACAATTTCTCTATTATCTTTTAGATCAAGTCATATTTTTCTACATTACACTTTCTACTACCTGGAAATATGTCAAAATTAGGGAGACAATAAAAGGGGCATGCCTTGCATACTCCTGGAATGGTTCAGTCACTGGAACCATGTGTCCCCACTTCTGGGTGTGGCCCTGGTGGTTCCCAGCACCACAGGTCCAAAGTAATACCACATTCCTTTCCTAATAGTTATTCATCCTGAATTTTGGCCAAGAATTGCTAGAAATTGCTCCAGGGTCTCCTGAACACTGCCTAAGAGGTTTCCATCACTGCGCCTACACACACACCAGACACACACAGACACACACACAAGAAATACCTCCTCTCTAATGTATAAGCTGACTGCAATGTGAAGACCCATCCTAGAGTTCTAAGTAATCTCTTGTAATATAAAGAAATTAGTCTTCCAATTTTAACCATGGAGTATACAGACTCCAATAGCCTCTTATTTTATGTTCCCAGATCCAAACAGAGCAGCTGCACCACCCAGGAGACCCCCTCTGTTCCTCTTGGCAGCAGATTACACAACTTCCAGTGAGTTCCAAGAGCTTGAGTTTGCTGACAGCGCTTCTAAGTCTGCCCTGCTCCTTTGTGCTGGGAACCAAGTACAGCTTCTCAACATTAACACTGTCAGTTTCCTCTGAGAAGGTTAAATATGGTAAATGGCTTTACTATATCCGTTTTGGCTCTGCATGCCTTCCATTTAATCTTTTTAATTCCTTTTCCATTCATTAAAAAGGGAAATGCTAGGAGAAAAGAATCCCCAGAATTCATATAACTTTGAGCAAGAGCCTGAAAAATTGTATAAAAGATTTCCATTCTCTTCTCTTGCCTTTCTCATTCCACATTCACCTAATGGCACATATTAGAGTTGAATCGGGTGCTCTTCTAATAGTTTACGAAGTACAGTTATGTGCTAAGAATAAGAAATAGGTGTCTGTTCCTGAGAATGATAGAATTTGAGTAGTCCAGGGATGGGAGATGAGTTCTGCTGTGGAATTCAACAGTGTTTAATTGGAAGTAATGGCTCAGGGCAGAATCTTGATAATTCTGAGGTTATGCAAGCAGAAATCAGCAGGAAGGTCCATGCAGTTGGCCAATGGCAGGGCAGGAGAGTAGAGTACTGCTCACATGCCACACATTCTCCATCCCCTGATGCTGTGGTGAAGAGAATCCAAGAGCTTTGGAGCTTGACAGACTATAGTTAAATTCTGGCTTAGCGATTTGCTAGGTTATAAATTTGAAATTAAAAGAAGTGGTCATAGAGATTCATACGCCAGAGCCTTACAACTTCATCAGATTAAATTGCTAACAATTGCTCTGTCTAGGAAGGGAAGTTTTCCGATCCATAATAGCTTATGCAGGACACATAATACTTCATCTTATTAGCATGTGGCCTCCATCTGATCCTCTAGGATCTCCTGTCCTTGGAAAATTTTTTGCTCTCAAGGGCTTTATTAGGTACATACAAGGTAGCCCTCATGGACCCACAAACAAGTCTATTCTGATGAATATCACTTGTCTATCAGGCATAAAGGGGATGGTCAAAATTATCCCTGCTCCTTTTAGAATTTCTCAGGCTTGGGGTCCAGCAAGACAGTACAGCAGGGAGGGTGTTTCCCTTAAACATGGCCTTTCTGGGTTCAATCCCCAGCATCCCATATGGTCCCCTGAGGACCACCAGGAGTAACTCCTGAGTACAGAGCCAGGAGTAACCCCTGAGAATTGCCAGGTGTGACCCCAAGAAAACAAACAAACAAAAAAAAGAATTTCTCAGGCTGATCCTTTTGGAATTTTTCCTGGTGATCTCTGTAATCTGACTCTGTCTTATAGAGGTGTCTTACCACTGTTTGTCAAGCACCAGTTCTGGTGTCAGGAATAATTTCACTATCTGACTAGGATGTTCAATGCAGCGGTGGGTGTTGGATTTCTTTTTTTATAGCCCTCTGTCTCCAACTCTGTAGATGTCAACTTTCTAGTCAAGTTGCTGTGGTTTGCTAAAATGTTGCTTTTCTCTTTACCTGGTGCCCCTTCCATGTTCTTGTATTGGGACTGCATCCTTCTGTATAGATACAGGAAGACAGTTAAGGCTAATTTGTTATTCCTGGGCTTGCACCGTATTTATTCGCTAAATACCTCAATTGCCTATAGATTTATTTTAATTGTTCACACCCCAAGAAAGGAGGATCCCACCGAGGGACTAGATGGAACAATGAAGAGAGACCACCCTGGTTTCAATACAGGACAACTAAAAGCAAAGTTTTGTCTGAACCTAAGCTAAAATAGCAAGGTCACAGAAGGAGCTCTGTATTTACCTAAAGAAACTGATAAGGATCATTAGGAGCTGGAATGATCCATCTGGAGAAAGGAACACAGTGTGGATTATATAGTGTGATCTTCCCAGGAAAAGTCAACCTAATCTATAGTGTAGATAAATGTCTTTCCCTCTCACTATATATATATATATATACAAAACGACTGAAAACCTCATTGAAATAAATGTTTATTGGCTCAGGATGAGGGAGAACAACATCCGGAGATTTCAATCTAGCCCCTGGGAGCTGGGGCAGAGTCCCCTACTTGAGTTTTGCACCTGATGGGAGGAAGCCCTTCTCCCGTCCTTTGTCTTCAGAGTAAATAAGCCTTTTACCTTTTGCCCCCATCATTTGTGAAAGTCTTGCCACCTGCTTTTTTTTTCTTTTGGGTCATACCTGGTGATGCTCAGCGGCTTCTCCTGGCTCTGCACTCAGGAATTACTCCTGGCGGTGCTCGGGGGACCATATGGAATGCCGGAGATCGAACCCAGGTCAGCATGAGCAAGCCACGTGCAAGGCAAATGCCCCACCCACTGGACTATTTCTCCGGCCCTGCTTTTGTAAAAATTCCCTTGCCTTGGAATTTTTTAAAATTTATCATACTACCGTGAGATATACAATTACAAAGATTTCATGTTTGGGTTTCAGTCATACAGTGTTCCAGAACCCATCCTTCCACCAGTGACATTTCCCTCCACCAATGTCTCATGATTTCCCCCTCCCCAGGCCTGCGTCTATGGAAAATTTTTAAAGGGAATCTCCTGTTTGCCCATGAGGAGTCTGTGGAGTGAGTGGGTCATCAGAGAGTAGAGTAAGTAAGGGGATGAGGAATGAGGAGTCTGGGCAGTAGGTCTGCTGCATGTAGCTGGGAGTTGATGGTATGTAGAGAGATTTGGTGTTGGTGGTGTGTTGATAATTAAAACCTTGGAATTTCTAAAGAACTGATGATTGTGTTTTGTTGTCTTTCAGTTTGGAGGGTGATGGCCATTGGCCCTGAATGCAGTCAGAGAACTTGAACCCACCCTAATACTGTTGGGGACCCTGGACAGCTCTGATGTCCAGACCAGACCCAATAGTGGGTAATTCTAAAAATGACTCACCATGACCCTCACTTTTGTGTGCCTTCTCTCTTAAGTGAAAGTGGAATCTGTGAATATAATGAGATGTTACTCCTGTGATTTTATATGGCAAAGGAAAGATTATCCAGGTAGTTCAAATTTGAACCTGCTAGCCACTTTAAAATAGTTTTATCTCGATAGGAGCAGAAGGATAAGAAATGAGATAATAAAACACTTTTGGCTTGAAGATTGGAGGGCAACAGGCAAATGAAATGCCTGTGTGTCCTCTAGAAACTGAAAGTGAACCCTAGCTGAAAGTCAGAATAAAAACACGAGACTCAGCCCTTCAACCACGGAACTGGAATTCACTGGCAACTGGAATGAGTTTGGAAACAGTGTTAGGGTGAATACTCGCTCTGCAAGCACAAAGATTTGGGAGCAACCCAAATGGGACCCTCCAAGACTCTGCTGTTGGGGATTCACTGTACCACAAAAAAGAGTACACACTCTGGCCCACAAACAAGCAAACTTGGAGCAACCAAACTGAAAAACAAAATGTGTTATTCTCCCATAGCCACCAAAATGTGGAAAATGGAAAATAACTTCATACTCCACCATAGTAAAGAGCCGTATGTGGTTAACCCAAGTCTAAACTAAACAATGAAAAACTGAATGCATTTTTTACAAAAACAAAATTATAATACAAAATACTCTAAACCAGAATTACTCAACTACTATTGGAAGTCCTAGCCAGAGAATTTTACTAAGAAAGGAAATAAAAGGGACCCAAACTGGAAGAGTAATAAACTATCACAATTTTATTATGCCATGATATATGTGAAAACAATCACAAAGACTTCACTAAAAAAACTATTAGAAATGATAAATACAATAAATTTTGAATCTATAGAACAATACATAAAATTCTATTACACTCAAGCAATGAACCACAAGAGAACAAAGTTTGAAAAACAATTGTATTTGCTATCACAGTTACAGCTATTCCATACCTAGGAATTAACTGATAAAGAACTGTGCATCAAAAACTGAAAATTCAGGGAGGCCAAATAGATACGCAAGCAGTTGGAGCACATATTTTGCAAGTGGTGGCCCAGATTCAATCCAAGGCACTGTGTGTTCTTCCTAGTGCTACCAGAGGTCACCCCAAAACAAAAAATACAGTTTAAATAAGAATACACAAGGTTATCAATAAATATTTCATGCTCATAGAAAAATATTATAAAAAGTGACCATGCTATTCTAAGTTTATGTCGTGCAACTCCTATTAAAATCTCAATGTGGGGGCCGGAGGCGATAGCCCAGCGGGTAGGGCATTTGCTATTCACGTGGCCGGCCACTGCCGGCCCGGATTTGATCCCCAGCATCTCATATGGTCCCCCGAGCACCCCCAGGAGTAATTCCTGAGTGCAGAGCCAGGAGAAACCCCTGAGCATTGCCAGGTGTGACCCAAAAAGCAAAATAAATAAACAAATAAATAAATAAATAAAATCTCAATGATATTTTTCAAAGAATTAGTCCAAATATAACTGAAATTTATATGTATCTCTGAAAGAACCTGAATAGCCAAAAAATTGTGTGATTAAAAATGGATACATCATGCTCCTAACTGCAAATTATGCTATAAAACTATATCATTCAAAACTCTGTGGTATTGCAATCAAAATACACAGAGATCAATGTAATAGAATCATGAGCCTAGAATTTAATCTTCACACATATACAAAGAAAATTTGTAATAAAGAATCTAATTAGTATGAAGTAGAAAGGAAATGATTTTCAATAAAATGTATTGGGAAACTGGGATAGTCATTAAAGATTAAAGTCATTAAAGATTAAACTGGATCAATACCTTACGGTAATAAAAATGTTCAAGCTAACTAAAAATGGATAAAAGACTTGGATGTTAAGCCCCAACCATAAAATACATAGACAAAAACATAGGCAAAATAATTCATGAGATTGACTTTGGGAATGTATTTTGTGACTCAGCTCTATAGCAGAGGGGAGAGCACACACTAAACAAGTGAAATTATATCAAACTAATAAGCTATTTGGTGCAAAATAAATTATGATTGAAATGAAGTAACAGCCTTTTGATGGGGATAAAGAGTCACATACAATATGCCTAATAAGAGGGCATATATCTAAGCTATATAAATAAATCACTAAACTCATGTAAACAAACAATTCAATCAAAAAAATGCATTGGTGAAGGGACGGTAAGGGAGTGGTGGAACTGGAGATGAGAATACTGTTTGCCTGAAACCTGCTATAAACAACTTTGTAAATCACAGTACCTAAAGAAAGTAAAGTTTAATGAAATGAATTGAACAGATACTTGACCAAATAAGACTTTCAGAAGACCAATATGCACATTAAAGAATGCTTATCACTGCTGATTTATCAGTGAAATGAAAATCAAAAGGAACATGAAACAACACCTCACACCTGTGAGAAAGGTCTAAATCAAGTAAGTCAGAAACAACAAGCTAGTTGGGACAAACAGAGCAGTGCTGGTGTATTGTTTGTGGGAATGATTAGTGGTTTAGCCTCTAGGGAAAATATTTCAGAAGCTTCTGAAATAATCATATGAATAATATGATTAGGTAGTTCCACTCCTAAATACCTAACTGAATAACACAAAAATAGTCATCATAAAAGAGATATGTGCAACTATGTTTATTGCAACGCTATTTACAAAAAGGCAAGATCTAGAAACAAATCAATTACAGAAGAGTTAATAGAGACAGCATGGAATGAAGCTGGTCAGAAGGAGAGGGGAAAATACAAAATGAGTTCTCTCATGTATGGTATATAAAGCAACAAAGTTTAGAAATAATACTCAATGGCAACAGAAGCTGGGAACTGGGCTATCTAACAGGAAGCAGGTCACTTTAGGGGGCTGGCAGCTGGAACAACACTGGGACATGGTGGACGGAAGCTGACACTGGTGAAGCGCGTGTGGTGTTGGAATAGTTTTTTGTATGAAACCCCGTTATAATCAATACAGTAAATCATGGTGCCTAAAATAAAATTTTAGAAAAAAAGACAACATAGAATATGCAAAAATACAATATTACTTAGTTCATGCATTAAAACATTTCCATTGGACCCTATCACGTGCCATTGTAGCCCAATGGCATCTGGTTGATTCAGGAATATGAAGAGCCTCAAACCGTTCCTTCAGGGTCTTGACAAGGAAGTTGACCATCTTGTAGGTGGGCGGCCATGTGATCTTTTGACATCCCGTGGGATCCAGTCGGTAATGGCTCTAGTCCAGCAGTCATCTCCAAATAGCATTACATGTCCAGCCCATTCGATTTTCGATGCCTTGGAAAACAAGACTGTGTTCCTGATTCTGAAATAGTGATGGAGGTCTGAACTCCGGATTCCTTCTTTCATTTGAGTGAGGCATAATATTCTAAGCATAGCTCTTTCAATTCCTCTCTGGGAGACCCGAATAGCATTCTCATCCTGCTTTGGAGGGCCCAGGTCTCTGAGGCTTATGTTAATGCAGGGAGAACGGTTGAGTCAAAGAGATGTGCCCGGAGCCGGAGGTTCTTTGTCCTTTTAGCTATTTCTTCGATGCCTTTGAAGGCATTCCATGCCACTCTCTTCCTCCTGCGCAGCTCAAGTTTTAGGTTGGTCATCATGTTGACTTCTCGACCTAGGTACACAAAACTGCTGCATTCAGAGATGTTGGTTCCATTGAGAGTGAATGGGGCCTCTGGAACTAGTTCATTTTTCATAAACATAGTTTTCTTTAGATTCAGCTGTAGACCTATCTTTCCGCATTCTTGGTCGAAGTCAGCCAGCATTTGTGCCACTTGACTAATGTTTGGTGTTATTACAACGATGTCATCAGCGAAGCAGAGGTGGTGTATTTGCCGACTATCTATCTTCACTCCCATTCCTTCCCATTCTAATTGTCGCATGATGTTCTCGAGGGTGGTGCTGAAGTGTTTTGGTGAAATGGTATCACCCTGCTGAACCCCTCTTTTGACATCAACAATCACTTCCTTGTAGAATGGTGAGATCCTGGTGGTTAATCTGTAATACAGCTCACGAAGGATCTTGATGTATTGGGTTTGAACACCCTGTTTGGCTAGGGCTTCGATGACAGCTTCAGTCTCCACAGAATCAAAGGCTTTCTTTAAATATGACACTAATATCCAAGGCCAGGCAAAACATGGACAAGGAGAACTTGTAAGTGGTTCGAATCTACCTGTGTTAGTGTGGGGGGATAGATATTAGGCAACATAGAAAAGGTACCAGTATGTGAATAATTGTTGGAAATGATAACATCAGACAAGAACTGAGCATTAAATATAGGTAAAGTGATATGCATGATAAACCCTAAATGCATGTATTACAAACCACAATGTATAACAGAAGGGGAGAGAAAAAGAGAGGAAAAAAAAAAAAAGAGATGAGGAGGGGAAGAGTAGGAGGAGAAGGAGCAGGAGGGGAAGGAGGAGGCAGATGAGGAGAAGAAGGAGGAGGAAGAGGATGAGAAGGAGGAGAAAGATGATGATGATGATGAGGAGGAGATAGGGGAGGGGGAGAAAGAACAGGAACAGGAGCAGGAGCAGAAGAATCCCTGCCATAGAGACCGACTGGAGTAGGAGGCGGGGACTCTGGAACATGGTGTTGGGAAATATGCACTGGTGGAGGGGTGAGTGTTGGAACACTGTATGACTGAAACCCAATCATGAACACCTTTGTAATTGTATATCTCATAGTGATATAATAAAATTTATAAAATAAATAAATCAATCAGAAAAAGTTAAAAAAAAAGAATTCAAGTTCCAGTTTCAGAATTGGCCCAGAAAAATTCTTCATGAATTCTGTAGCAGTTTTTCCCAATTATTGCTTTTTTTATGTATCATCATGGAATCCCTCCTTGAATTGTTCTGGCATAAAAATTAATTTTTCTGATTTTCTACTCTAGGGCCCCATTTTATAAAGAAGTATGAACTTTAAAACTAAACTATAGCTAAAAAAGCATACAAGACAGTGTTGACCTGTTCTCCCAGCTTCTTCCTACAAAATACAATTATAACTCCTAGATATGGCAACAATTTACCTAAGAGAGAAAAGGTGTATAAAGATCAGCTAATTTGGCACTCTAAGAGCTGAGGTACCATATGGTATGAAGGCAGATTGCAACTCTGTCTCCACACAAGGGAGAGCTCACCAGATCCAGAACATCTATTCCCCAACCTAGTAACTGAGGACCCCCTGGATAAAACAGAATATAGTTGGGGCCAGAGTGATAGTACAGCAGGTAGGGCACCTACCTTGCATGAAGTTCACAAAGATTTGAGCCCAGTGTTTCATCCCCATGTGGTTCCCTGAGCCAGTCAGGAGTGAACCCTGAATGCAGAGTCAGGAGCAAACCGGGTGTGACCCTGATAACACTTGGGTCTTCTGCCACATCTTTTGCCAGGTGTTCAGAAGATATACAAATAATTAAGGGGTAGGCTGACCCCTGAGGCGTCCTGGAGCGGGGACAGGTTCTGGCCTTTGCCTGCCATCCCAGTGGAGCCTCAGAAGCCAGAAAAAACTCATGCACCACAATCACAGACATTTTCAAGGTCTGGACTCCACATCTCATCAGAGCCCCACCCAAGAGAGAAGCCGATTTCAAGCCCAGGTATGTGGTCTATGCGGCTAAACACACCAGGCTTCCATGGAACTGGGGGCCCTCCTCCCACCTTGCTCCCCTCCGGAAAGCCCGGTGGGCCCACACAGATAGTTGCTGGAGCAATTGGCCTTGATCCAGGGATGTAGAAACACGGAAGAGCTGCTGCCGACTGTCCCAGTGGTGTGCTGGGAGGTATCTCAAAGCCTGGCACTACTGATGTACCAGATATTCCATCACATTTCATAGAATTAAGTATGGGGCGTACAATCACAAGTGTGTGAGCACAATGTCTGGTCTCTGGGAACATACCAATAATTTCCTATACAGTGGACTCAAATAGCACAATGGAGATTTAATAATCTCTACTGACTTTCGCTCTAAGAATATATTCATTGACTGTATTTAGAGAATTAGCTCCAACAAGCAGTATAGAATGGATTGTTCAGGTTATGTTTAGGACAGGCTCAAACAGAGGTTGAGAAAAATTTGAAATAAGTGTTGTCTATAGGTGCAGTGGTGGTGGGTCTGGGGTTGACTTAAGTAGGGGAGTGAATTCAGGAACAGATATTGGCCAAACTAGCATGTAAAAAAGGTCGTGACTTTATCAATACCATCCCCTTATTTGAGCTGTAATGGTCAATATGATTAGTGCCGGCTCAGGCATGGGGATGGGAGGTGGGTGGGAAATGAGGGTCTCTGGTGATGGTGGGAACACACTGGTGGTGGGATTGTTGTTGAATGATGAATCTCTCTAGCAACTGTATTGTGAAAAACTTTTGTATTTTGTGGATCACGGTGTTTAAATAAAAAAAATTAAAAAATAATAAAATAAGGGGGATCAACAGGAATCCTGCCAGCAATGGTCAAAGTAAGTAGTTTTCATCAAGGGAATCTCATTTTCTTTTTCCAGGAAGGCATTCAGAGTACCCAGGCCATCAGGAAATCGTTGATCATAGCAGATGGCTAGTCCCAAAGTCTCATTGTCCTCACTCTGAGACTCCCTTCCCCACCAGAGACCATGGTGGCCAGAGAAGAGTGTGATGAAAGGATAGTTCCAGGCTGACCTAAACAACACAGAAAACACTCAGAACTTTAAAAAGCTAAAAAGAACTTTAGCTCAGAAATGATTGTGGATACTTCCACAGCTTTGGACTAATAGGATAAACAGAGATCTGATAAGGTTCAGCAGTGAGGCCAATAAAATATTCTTTATAAAGGGTTTTATCTAGAAACTTAGATGTCCAGATAGAATTGCTAGTAGTGAAAGCTCTTGACCTTAGTTTTATATTTTTAAACACAGGCAGAATGAGGTTAAAATGAAATACACAATTTTATGGTTATATAAGAGGTAAGAAAGAGATATTGGTCCACATGAAGTTCTAAACAGAAATTTGATTTTCAGCTAAGGTGCTTTGGGGAAATACACACAGACACAAAAGCCCTCAAATAAAATTGAACAATGCTTTTGAGCAACAGTTCAGGGTAGTAAACCCCTTAGCTATTTCAAGAAGATAGAAGTTTAAATATGAGAACAGACCCAAAATTCTGGGAATTGCAGGAAAACGTTAGCCAGATGAGTAATAAAAACTTTGAAAAGTTTTGTAACTATCACTATCTAAAGCAATAAACTAAGTTTTCTAAATTTCTGAAACCAACCTAGGGACGCAAATGGAAAGAGATTTAGTTTATTTTAACATTTAAAAGAAAACAAAAGTCAGATATAGAGTCGAAATGTATCCCTCACAATTCACTTGCTACAAACTTAGCTTTTAATATGATGGTTTTATGAGGCAAAGCTTTTGAAAGGTGATTACAACATGAGAATAAGCCTCATAAATGAAATTTGTGTCTTTTCAAAAAGACTCCAAAAAGCTCAGTTGTTTCTGCTACAATATAAGGACACAGTGAGACCATCTATGAACCAGTTCACAAGCTCACCAGGCACCAAAACTGTCATCACCTTAACCTTGGACTTCTAGGTCCTCAGAACATGAGAAATAAATACATGTTATGTAAACTACTCAGTGATATCTTTGTTACATTGACCCAAATGTATTAAGATATCTGATATCAGAAACAAGTTAGACAATATAAAAATGTAAAATAATATATCCCAAAATTTATAAATATTTTAATGTAATACCTGAAATCATACTAAATTTGTAATAATTGAATCATATATAGGAACAAAAATCATACAGTTTCAATTCTAAAAGAACTAGCAAAAAAAAAGTAAAAGGTCAACAGAAGAAAATAAAAACTGGAACAAAAATGCATATGGTAAATATAGCACAATTCAAAAGATAAGTGAAAACAATACCTGGGTGCTGCTACACTGTATGACCAAAACCCAAATATGAACTTTTTAATTGTATATCTTTGTAATTGTAAAAATAAAAAAATTAAAAAAAAAAAAGTTAACAAATAAACCTTTAACCAGTAGAGAGAAAAACAATTAAAAGCTTGGAATAGGCAGAGATGCTCCTGGTACTCCCGCACCAGAATGAACACTGGGGTTCCCAGTTGGGGACTGGTTTGGGGATGGACCGTTCAAACAGCCCCTGCAGCCACAAAACCTCCACACTCCACAACTGCCACCATTCTCAAGGCATTACAATCTCTGGAATTCGGGGGTGCACGGCCATGTTGGGCCATACAACATCTCAGACTCTATTGTACTGATACACAAAATATCACATCACATTTAATAGATTTAAGTATAAGGCACACAATAACAAAGTATATAGTCACAATGCCTGTAGTGTAACAACATATCAGTAACTTCTTATACAAAGGATTTAATGGCCCAATGACTCCATACTGTGATTGAACAATCCTCATTAACTTTCTTCTAAGAATATATTTCTCCACCATAGTTAACAAGTTAGCTCTAACAAGCAATATATAATTAATTATTGAGTGTCTGCTTAGGACACTAAGCAGACATTAAACGTTGGGAAATTTTGAAATAATTGTTGTCCGTAGTCGCAATGGTGGTGGGTTTGGGCTTGAGTATTGGGTATTTCTAAGAAATTAACATGAATATTTTTGTTAAAAAATCGAGTAGAAGTCTACATTTAATAAGTTCAATAAGTGAAAGCAATAACACAGATGGTCCAATTCACATGTAACAACCCAGTGAAAAGGTCATGACTTTACCAATATCATCCTGAGATATAGATTGTAATAAGCAATATAATTAGTGCCTACTAAGGGAGTATGCATGGGGATGGGGGGGTGGGAAATGAGGGTCTTTGGTGCCTGTAAGGGTACATTGGTGGTGATACCGGTGTTGGAATATTGAGTACTTGAAACAACTGCACTGTGTACAACTCTGTTAATCATGGTGTTTAAATAAAGTTTAAAAACTAAAATTAAATAAATAAAATGTGAAAAATAAAAAATAAATAAAATCAAAATGGAGAAGTGAATAATAAAAGATAGTACAGTGAGGTCAGAGATAGTGCAACAGGCCTTGCATACAACCAACTCAGGTTCATCCCCTGGTACCCCATTTGGTCCCCTTAGCATGTCAGGTATGATCCCTGAGCACCCAAATCACACACAAATTTCTTTCAAAGATACAACATATGCTACAGAATTAAATTAAAAAAAAGAAAACTATTATAACTACAAAAACCTTGTCATAAAGGAGTGTTACCAAAAAATTATGTTGCTACAAATTGGATAATCTAGAAGAAATGACAAATTCCTAGAATCTCCCATTATATACTGAATCAGGAGGAAACTGAAAAACTGAACAGTCTAATGATAGTAATAATGTGAAAATGCAAGCAATAATCAAAAACTCCCACAATCAGAAATTTGGGATCAGATGACTTCACTAGTATTCTGTGAATACTATCTTCTAATACAAATTTTCTAAGAAGGAACTATTTTTCTCATACTCTTTTTAAAGACTTAAAAGGAGAGAAAACTTATAAACATATTTTATGAACTTATTGATTCTAAAATCATATTTATTCTAAATTCATATACATGGGGCAAAGCTGCTACCAGCTCTCCCTGTGCCCAGCTGATCATGAGGCACCCGGGAGGGAAGATAGGTTCTAACCCTGGTCCACCACCCAGCAGAGCCTCGCAAGAAGCCAGAGGAACCCCACACCATGAGGGCCGTCATTTTCCACATCTGGACTCCCCAGCTCATCAGAGATCCACCCAGCAGGAGAGCTGATCATAAGCCTGGCTCACACAGTCGCATGGTTCATCAATAAATACTCGAGATTAGAGGTGACTACAAGAATATCCCACCCACAAGGCAGAGCCTAGCAAGCTACCTGTGTAATATTTGATATGCCAAATACCAGTAATAATTATAGACATCATTTCCATGACCTGATGGAATGGTTTGAGGCTCTTTATGTTCCTGGACCGAGCAGATCCCTTGGGCTACACTAGCATTTGACAGGACATATGGAGATGTTACTGGTGCCTGCTCAAGCAAATCGATGATCAATGGGAAGACAAGTGAAATGATACAAGTGATGATTCTAAAACCATATTTTAGAATGGTATTTTGAACTTCATTCTAAAACTATTAAAGAACATTACAATCACAAAGCTACAAATATCTCTGATGAATATGCATACAAAATTCCTCAATATGCAAGACATCAAAATTCAGTAACATGTTAAAAAAAATCACAAAATTGAGATTTACTCCAGCAATACAAGGATGGTTCAACATGTGCAAGTTTAAGGTGATGCTATTTACAAAATGAAAAAAATTATGATCATCTGAATAACTATAGTAAAAGTGTCAACATGCAGACCAGTTAAGGTCCATTTGAAAAATTTGTAAATCTATAACATAGTGATGTGAGACTTAAAAACCTTATTCAATATAAAGATATGGAAATATTTTCAATCTAGAGAGGAAGAAACTATGAATAATTTCATTTGTTTTCTGAATTTTTATTATACTATCGTGAGATATAAAATTACAAAAAATGTATGACTGAAACCCAATCATGAGCATTGTTGCATCACCTGTCCCTCTACCATTGCACATTTCCCACCACCAATGTCCCCAAATTCCCTCCCCCTCCCTTAATAATTTCATTTGACTTGGTAACAAATTATTAATATTTACATAAAATTAATGACCTAATAATAGAAAACTTAGACTCTAGTTTTTAAAATTATGAGTAATAAAACAGAAGATGAAAATTCAAGTACAAAAATTTGCTGTGTTTCTGTACACATAAGTTACTAACAAAAAAGAAATCAGGGAATCAATATCATTTAGTCACAATAAAAGAATGCAATATCCTGCAATGAATTTAAACAAAGTAGCTAAAGATCTAAACACTAAACACTGAAAATAAGGTACTATTGAAAGAAACAGAAGATGCAAATGGATGTTTAAAGATACTCCATGTTGATGAAAATTGGAAAAATTAATATTGTTCAAGTGGCTATTTTGCCTAAGAAAACATTCACATTCAATAAAATATTATCAAAATCTGAACAGCTTTTGTCACAGAAATAGAATAAATATCATAACATATTTTGGGCACAATAAAATACCCCAAATGCCAAAAAGCATACTAAACAAAATAAATCAAAGAGAATAATAAGCATCTGTTGATTTCACTCATATGTGGGACATAAAGAAATAACTGAACTGAATAAAGCAAAAAAGTGCCTTTATACAATAAATAGTGGTTTATTGTAAGTTGTTACCGGAAAATATGGAAGAAAGGAGGTGGATCCAGAGACTGGCACATGCAAAAGAGCAAGAACAACCAGTCTGGAGTGGATGCAGGGAGAAAGGAAGTCTCATCCATTGTTGGTGAGAATGTCAACTATCCAGCCTTTTTGGAAAACAATATGAACATTCCTCCAAAAACTAGAAATTGAGCTCCTAGCTCACTCCAGCAATACCACTCCTGGGAATATATCAAAAACAAACAGCAGAAACACCATCTGCACTTCTCTGTTCATAGCAGCACTATTCACAATAGCCAGACTCTGGAAACAACCAGAGTGCCCGAGAACAGACAACTGGGTAAAGAAACTGTGGTACATCTATACAATGGAATACTATGTAGCTGTTAGGTACATAGTACAAAGTTATGAAGTTTGCCTATAAATGAATGGACATGGGGAGGATCATGCTGAGTGAAATTAGCCAGAAGGAAAAGGACAGATATAGAATGACTGCATTTATTTTCAGGATATAAAAAAATAGTATGATACCAATATCCAAAGCCAGACAAAACATGGATCAGAAGGTCTTGTCAGTGGGTGGAATCTACTGCAAGTGTCTGGGAGTCAGAGGTTAGGTAAGAGAGAGAAAGGGATAGTATACTAATAGTTGTTAGAAATGATAATACCAGTCTAGAATTGAGTATAGAATTTAGGCAAAGGGATATACAGGATAATCTCTAAATATATGTATCGCAAGCCACAATGTGTAAGAGAAAGAAGAGAAAGAGAACGAGAGAGAGAGAGAGAAGAGGTAAAGTGCCTGCCATTGAGGCAGGCTTGGGAGGGAGTCGGGGAACATTGGTGGTGAGAAATGTGCACTGCTGGAGGGATGGGTGCTGGAACACTTATAACTGAAATCTAATCATGAACAGTTTTGTAATTGTTTATATCATGGTGGCATAATAAAAATTTTTATACAAAAGAAAGGAGATAAGTAAATCAGGGAAAAGGGATTAATCCCATAGTGAATGATAAAATTAGATTTTCGTCAACTTTGTAGTATATGTATAAATATATTGATTAGAAACAAGTATTATAAGCCAATGAGATGTCAATTAAAAACTTTTTATTGGAATCATGGTGCATGACAAGTATAATGGTCTGATATTTCACTTATTTTTCATCTTTACTTTCCTCCTACCTGTGGTTTAGAATTACATACGATTCTCATCTCTCTTATAAGTGTGCCATAATTTAATTCTTGTTCTTCTCAATGAATATTTAATTAAACATAAGTTTCCTCTATTAAATGCTTTATATTCTTACATGCAAATGTATTTCCTATTTCTCTAATAACTCTCTGATTTTACAGAACAGAAATTGCTGTGCCACAGTGCATAACTTGATTAGGGGCAGCGACTAATTGACACACTACTTTTGAGAGACGAACTAAATTGCACTCTAGCCAGCCGTGTTTAAGATATCTGCCTCTCTACCCCTTGGGAAAACCAATTCCTCAGAAATTTGTGCCTGGACTTTGAGTTGAGACTATTCAGGAAGCTGGATAAATTTTTTTTTCTCAAAATATGTGAAGCCTAACAAGAAAAATAAAACTTGTTATAGAAGAGGATAAACATCAACACATAAAAGAACAGATTTTAGGGCTCCTTTCTGACCTGGGGCTGTGACTAATACTGAAGGCAAAAGCAAGTGTGCTGAAGGTTGGAGAAAAGGGAGAGCTTCTGAAAGTCTTGGGCCAAAAGGTCAAAATCTCCGAGTGAGCAAGGAGAAAGAGGCTCCAGCAAAGAAATGAAGCCAGTGGTCTTGATCATTTTCACATTTGCAGACTGACATCAGACCTCAGAACAGCGGTCAATAGACCCCACAGTGGACCAGAGGTTTTTAACCTTTTTATGCTTGTGGACCAATACTAGATGTTTGAAAACCACTTATTGACGCTTTCCCTGATTGAGGTCCTAAAAGCCCAAAGAGCCAGGGGTGAGTAAGTATGCCTTGAAATAGACTACCCCTGGGGCCAGAGCTATAGCACAGTGGTAGGGCATTTTGCCTTGTTTGCGGCCGACCTGGGTTTGATCCCGGCATCCCATATGGTCCCCCAAGCACTTCCAGGAGTAATTCCTGAGCGAAGAGGCAGGAATAACTCCTGAGCATCACTGGGTGTAACCCAAAAAGTGCAAAAAAAAAAAAAGACTACCCCTCACAAATACACCACCTGGATTGGATCAGCCTGAATGCCTTATAGAAAGCAGTCACTTCTGGAGAAAGAGAGGTTATTCAGAGTCTGCATTATCTCAGTCATTCTTCATACAAATTGGCTTCACAAATAAAAATACAAGACAGCTGGGAAGGGAAAATAGGGAATGGGCTGTAGAAACAAAGCAGCAACAAAATGCTCAGGGGTTGAAGATATCAGATATGCTCAGGAAAATAACCGAGTAAAACCAGTAATTAGAAGTATCATATTAACATTCTAGAAATGAAACATATAAGTGATTTTTAAAATTCCATAGATGATAATGTTCAAACAATTCATTCACTAATACAGGAATAAGGTGCATTTTACTTTGTAATGATATTCAGAAATAAAAAAGAAAAGAAGTATACTGACATATAATACAATAAGTAACTTTAAAAATGCTGGGCTAACTAAAGTAAACCAATCACAAAAGACCACAAATTAATGGTTCTATTTATATGAAATGTCCAGAACTGAAAAATCTATATAAAAACAGAAAGTAAACCAAGCCGCTGTGTCTGGCATCAGAGGAGTTTGGAATGATAGCTAAGGAGTGAGTTTTTTTTTGTAGGTAATACAAATATTCTAGAGATGACTACAGTGGTAAATATGCAATTATATAAATATACTAAAAGCCATTGAATTGTTCATTTTAAACTGGTCAATGATCCAATTATATCTCAATAATACTGATTCTGAAAACAGGTGATAATCTTAAAAATCTGATTGGGGGTGCGGAGCCATAGTCTAGCGGGTAGGGCACTTGCCTTGCACGCAGCTGGCCCATGCTAGCCCGGGTTCGATCCCCGGCATCCCATATGGTCCCCTGAGCACCTCCAGGAGTAATTCCTGAGTGCAGAGCCAGGAGAAACCCTGAGCATCACCGGATGTGACCCAAAAAAGCAAGTAAATAAATAAAATAAAAAATAAAAAAAATAAAAATCTGATTGGAAACCGTTCTAATGGTGTTTAGTAAACCAAAATATAGATTATAACAAAATGTATTGACAGGAGACAAGGGGACAGAACCATGGCGCGGAGTGATGTACAGCAAGTAGGGCTCTTGCCTTGAATGCTGCTGAACCAGGTTTGATCCCTGGCACCCAGAGCCTGCCCGGGTGATCATGAGCACAGAACCAGGAGTAAGCCCTGAGCACAGCTGAATGTGGCCCAAAACAAAACAAATGAACAAAATCATAGAGAATGTGTGTGTGGGGGGGATGGAGGTGGGAAAACTTAAGAATTCATGGGATGTGGTAAAAAATCTAAGATATCTATATTAGGAATTCCAGAGGGAGAAAATAAAGCAAAAGAAACATTTGAAGTAATAATAGCTGTGGATGTTCCCAAACTGCCAAAGGATATTATCCACATTCAAGAAGCTCCATTAGCCACTAGAAAGATACATGGAAGGAAATTACACCTAGAAACATGGTATTTAAAGCCATGAAACTGAAATTAAGGGAGGAATGATAAAGGCAGGGAGAGAACTTCCTATAATAGGAGCTAAAATGAAGACATTTCAATCAAACAAAATCGAGAGAATTCATCACAGCAGATTCACATTAAAGGAAATACTAGGTTTAATGAACTTTGGGAGGCAGCACTTGCCTTGCAAGCTGAAACTGCACGTCAGGAGAAGCTGTATGTCTGAAATTCTAGATGGAGCCCAGACACGGAGCAGGTGGCAGCTCCTCCTAGCTTCTGAATTGCTGGTGTCAAGGATAGTCTCTGAATAGACTCTACTAGATCCATCAGCGGCTTCTGCAGCCTCGGTGCTGGCTGTGAGCTGAAGTCTGTGCATGCGAGCCCCATGTGCTAGTTAAGAGCACTTCTGTAGGCACGGGCTCAGCTGGCAAACCTGACACATCTGGTTGAAATGAGCTATGAGGCCTATCAATGGCTGCTCAGCCAGGCCTTCTCCAAACATCTTTGTCTCACTGTGGCTTTGAGAGTGCTTGGGCACTTATACCAGTCACAGTGTTTGGTCCCTTGGATCTGGTAACTGATTGCCTGGACATCAAGCTCCTTTACCAACTGATTAACAAAACGCAGGTGCCGGCCAGGTGGCTGGCCTCTCATGTGAGCCTGTGACTGCTACTTTAGGGGCAAATGAAGCCTGTTGTTAGACCGTTGATCTTGCCCCGATTTCTTGATTAAGGACCGATAACCACAGGTGTCAATGAAGAGGCTGTGAGGAAACTCAGGTGTCTGAGCTGAAGAGTTGAGGATAGACATTCTCTGCATCTCAGCACCCTCTCTCAGAGCAGCCGTAGCTTCTGGGTTTTGTCTCTAGTTAATAATACTGATTCCTAGTTACTAAAAATGCCCACAGAGGCTTTCAACAGTGCTTGGCGGGAGAGGGACAGGCCCAACTATGCAACTTGCAAGGAGAGACACTGTGGGCTAATGTGCAGGAAGAGGGTGCGGAGCCCAGAGGAGCGGTTTCTGCCTTTATGTCTGCTGGTCATTTAGGTTCTGGAGCTCCGCACCTGTTATTAGAACATCAAGACCTCCAGGGGTGGTGACATGTGTCATTTGGCTCATGCCTTTGAAGTGTTTGGAATAGAGGGAGGCAGAAAAGCCAGATTCCTAAATGCAGTTAGGGAAGATAAGCGTGGCCCACCGTCAGTGGCAGTCCTCTACATTTATAGGATTTGAAAACTAGTGCATGACTCATAAGAAGTCATAAACATCGTGCCACCTGGAACAGCAACCCAAGTACAAGTTTGTGTTACTCTGACCTGGAAAAGATTGCAGATTGCCTCTTACATCAAAGATTTAGTTGAACTTTTGCAGAAAGGGACAGAAGAACCCGGATTCTACATCTGTAAACATACAAACTCCTATTTTGTATAGTTCATTCCCAGGGTGTTGGGGCCGAAGTCTTAACTAGTGGTATTGGGATTACAAAGTCCCTTTAAAGAGTTATTTTGACTATATTGAATTTTTTTTCACTTATTAGCCTCTTGTGCTACTGGTTCTGAGAATCCTCTTATTTACAGCAAATTGACTCTGGACAATGTGTCCTGTTGTGTGAATTAAAAAATACTTGAAAACTGAAGATCATTTACTCATCCTTTTTCCCTTACCTCTCCCAATTAAAACTCTTTAGAATGTTCATTCTGCATCTAGCATCAATCTGTAAGAACGTAGTCTTTTCAAACCGACGAATGACGATACACTGAAATTCAGTCTATTGTTCAGGATCCTTCAGATCTGATTTCTACTTCAAACAATAGGATGTCACTAATGTAAATGTTTCAGTATGAAGACTGTTTTAATTATTAGGAAAATGTTCATTCGTTAATTTTTTAATCAAGTTACATCTTTACAATTTAGCAAGATAAAGAAACTAATTTTTTATTCTGTCAGTTTCTGTGACAAATTGTTGATTTGAATTTTTTTTTTGGGGGCATACCCAGTGATGCTCAAGGATTACTCCTGGCCCTGCGCTCAGGAATTACTCATGGTGCTGTTCAGGAGACCATTTAGGATGCTAGGGATTGAACCTGGGTGGTTCTCCTGCATGGAAAATGTCCTACCTATTTTACGAACACTCCAGTTCCTCAACAAATTATTGATTCTTTTAAAATTAAAAAAATAAATTGTTGATTCCTTTTTTTCTTTTTTGGGTCACACCCAGCAATGCTCAGGGGTCACTCCTGGCTCTGCACTCAGGAATTACTCCTGGTGGTGCTGGGGGACCATATGGGATGCTGGGGATTGAACCCGGGTTGGCCATGTGCAAAGGCAAATGCCCTACCCTCTGTGCTATGGCTCCAGTCCCAAATTGTTGAGTCAAGATTATTCTGTTCATTTTACATTAGACATGACAATTTCCAAATGGACACATGGCTTGACTTGCTTGAGAAACTTAAAACCCATATTCTAGCTTTTATTTTACCTTCTCTATTTTATCTTAGTCTAATTTATTCTAGCATCTTATGACACTGTGATATTTAGGTATTTTTTTAACTATTAAACTATATATATTAAAAAGTCTCATATGAACAGGAGAGATAGCACATCAGGTGGGTGCTTTTCTTGCACCTGGAAACCTGGGTTTGATCCCTGACACCCAATATGGTCCCCTAAACTTCCCCTTCTAGGAGTATTACCTGATCCCAGAGGCAGAGGAAACCCCTGAGACTTGATAAGTGTGGTTCAAAACTAAACACAAATGAAAAGTTTCATACAATATGGTCTACTGAGTCTATAATATATGTAGCAAACATAGACATGTGGCGAGCTAATATACATCTGTGACAAATTAGGAGAGCAAATGCTTTATGGCCCAGCTTGTGGGTCAGGTGGTAGAACACAGACTTTGCAATTGTAAGGCCTGGGGCTTATTCCTGGTACCACATGCTTTGTGTCTGCAAACCCAGCACTTCTGTGTGTGGTTCTAGTATTCTCCAAGCACCATAATCATTAAACAACTGCTTTATCACCTCCATAAGTGACCCAGACAATTTTTATTTTTAAAAAAAGTAAGTCTGTTCTCATCAAAGGGAACTGTACTTTCTAGCAACATGACCCTTTGTTATGAGATTTTTTTTCACAAACAAGGCAAAAATAATAGGTGTAAAGACTTACATCTTTAGTGATAAAAAGGGTGTTAGAATGAGTTTAAAACCTGTGGGCCATACATAACTGCCATATTTAAAATGTTATCAACAGTTTGCAACCTCTGATATAGACTCTTTTTATTTTAAAAGAACTGTAGCTTAGTAATTAATCTAAAATTAGGGTGAACATTCTATTTAATTGTAGATGACTCAATTCCATTGGCCAAGGACAGAAAAAGTAGAATAAACAAATGTGACTATATAAACTTTGAACACTTCTCAATGACAAAAGAAATTATCAAAATAAACAACAAAAAGGGCAAGCTAATAAATAAGAGAATACAAGGAACTCATATCAAAACATATAAATTATTCATGAGTTCACAATCCAATAAAAGTGAGCAGTCCATTTTTTCAAAAGGGAAAAAAGACTTGAAAAGACCTCTGCCAAGGATTTATAGGTAATTCACAGACACATAAAAATAGACTATCATTGATTAGGGAACTTAAAATGAAAACCACAATAAAATATCACCTCACATCAGTGAGAGCAGCTTATGTCAAAAAAATTTAAAGTCTGTAAACAATTTTTTACAATATTGTAGAGAAAACCAAAACCTGTACATTATTGGTGGGAATGTAAGTTGGTCCAGCTGCTATGGAAAGTAGAATGCAGAGGGAGGGAGGGAAGGAAGGAAGGAAGGAAGAGAGGGAGGGAGGGAGGGAGGGAGGGAGGAAGGAAGGAAGAAAGGAAGGAAGGTCCTGAGATCTCAAATGGTGGACTACATAACTTGCGTTAAGAGACCCTGAGTTTTTTTTTCTAGCATAAAACAACCCTCTAAATGCTGCTGGTAACTCCATGGTGACACAGGAGTGACTCTGGAATTGAGCACCACTGGGTATGTACCCTAGTTTTGTTGTTTTTTTTTGGGGGGTCACGCCCGGCAATGCTCAGGGGTTACTCCTGGCTCTTAGCTCAGGAATTGCTCCTGGCGGTGCTCGGGGGATCATATGGGATGCCAGGGATCAAACCGGGTAGGCTGTGTGCAAGGCAAATGCCCTACCCGCTGTGCTGTTGCTCCGCCCCATGAACCCTAGTTTTTAAAAAATGGAAATATCACCTGATCCAGAAATGCCACTCCTAGGAATTTATCCACAGGATATGAAAACTGTCACTGTCTTCCGTTCATCTTTGATTTGCTCTAGCGGGCACCAGGAACATCTCCATATGTCCTGTCTCATGCAAGTAGAGCCCAAGGGCACCTGCTTGCTCCAGGAACATAAAGAGCCTCAAACCATTCCATCAGGTCATGGGAATGAGGTCTATAATTGTTACTTGTATTTGGCATATCAAATACGACACGCTTGCCAGGCTCTGCCGTGCGGGTAGCATGCTCTTGTAGTCATCTCAAAATCCAGCATTTATTGATGAACCACGAGGCCGCAAGCGGCCGCATGAGCCGGGATGTGATAGGCTGGTCTGCTGTGTGGAATTCTGACAAGGAGGAAGTCTGGATGTGGAAAATGGAGGTCCTCATGGAGTGGGGGGGTCGTCTGGCTTGTTGTGAGGCTCTGCTGGGGTGGCAGGCCAGGGCTAAAACCTGCCATCCCTCCAGGGCGCCTCATGAGCGGCTGGGCACAGTGAGAGCCAGTAGCAGCTCTGCCCCATGTCTGTCTCTGGATCATCCTACCTTTCTCCCTGTTTGGTATTGGAATGAGGCAGGTGCAGGAGCTTTTGATTCCCTTCCATCTCCACCACGCACTTGGTGTTCAGTTCCAGTTCTCGCCGGTTCATGGGCCGGACCCTGACAGCAACTTTTACCTTGGTATCCGACATGTTGGCGGCACCGCTGGGCCCCAGGCGGCCTGTTCACATGCGGCGCCGCCTGCCACGGCCGAGGCCTTGAGCTCCTGGAGGCAGCGCCGAGGCGCTGCGGGCCATCGATATGAAAACACTAATTCAAAATATACTTTTGCACCTTATGTTCATTATAGCATTATTCACAACAGTTAAAACATCAGATAAACCTAGATTCTCATCAAAAGATGATCAGATAAAGAATTTGTGTTATTTATATAGATGGCATACCACTTTGCTATTAAGCAATATGGAATCGTGCCATCTGAAACAGAATGAATAGAATTTGAGGCAAATATGCCCAGTGAATTAGGAAGAAAGTGAAAGACAATTACCAGATGGTTTCACTCATATGTGGAATATAAATAATTTAAGTAAACAAGCTGGAAAAAGAGCAAACTCAAAGAAAACTATGGTGATTACTGGAAGAAAAGATGGATTTGTGGAATGAAGTGGGAGGAGGACCTTTTGGTAGTCAGATGTCTGCAGTTTTATTTTTAACTTTATTTTAATTAATTCACCTTGAATTACATAGTCATTCATAATTGGGTTTCAGAAATAAAACGTTTGTTTCAACACCAATCTCTTCACCAGTGTCCACTTCCCTCCACTAGTGCCCGCCTGCCCCCCATTGGGTTTCTACACCTTTGAGATTCTATAACGTATAAACTAAATAAAATCAAAAAACAAGAGTGGACATATTTTTTAATCAGCACTTTTTTTATTAAGTCACTATGATTTAAAAATTATTCATCTTGAGTTTTAGACATACAATATTGTAGCTCTGATCCCACCAACAGTGTCAACTTCCCTTCACCAGTGTTCCCAGGTTCCCTCTTATGTCTTACACATGCCATCCTCCCCCACACCCCACCTGCCCTCCTTTTTAAGTTATGTTGCTAAAATTTGGGTCTCTTGATTTCAGAGTTGACTCTGTAGTTTGAATGTTTGGCTCTATTATTCCTTAACATCATCCTAATTTTGTAGCTGAATCCTTTGATCTGGTTCTGTTGCTTCTTACCATCTCTTCTTATCCCCTCCTCTCTTTTCTTTCCTCTTCTCCCTATACTCTGAGACCAAGTTATATCTGACATAACCCCCTTCAAAACATTGCATTCCTTCAGCCAGATATTCTAAATTTCATGTATAGGGATATTATCCTGTGTTTATCCTTCTTCTTCTGGCTTATTTAATTTACTATGTATTGTCCAGTTCCATCCATATTGCCGAGAATTGCATGTTTTCATCATCCCTTACAGCCATGTAGTATTCCATTATATATATACATGATATATATCCATGATATATATCATGAAGATGTGTACATATATATGTAAATATATATGTATATATGTATATATATACATGAGGGTGCTCAATTCTGAGTTTACTAAGTACTTGCAGACTATTTTCCACATTCTCACTAAGAGTGGATGAGGGTTCCTTTTACACTGTATTCCCTGCAACAAAAATTATATATTGCGATTTGGAGACAACCGCTGGACTAGAGCCGTTACCGACTGGATCCCACTGGATGTCAAAAGATCACGTGGCCGCCCACCTACAAGATGGTCAGACTTCCTTGTTAAGACCCTGAAGGAACGGTTTGAGGCTCTTCATATTCCTGAATCAACCAGATGCCATTGGGCTACACTGGCACGTGATAGGGTCCAATGGAAATGTTACTGGCGCCCGCTCGAGCAAATCGATGAATAACGGGATTCAAGTGATCAAGTGATGTATATATGTATATATGTATATATATACATATATATATATATGTACCACATCTTCATGATCCACTTTTCTGTTGTTGGACATCTAGGTTGATACCAAATCTTACCTATTTACTGAGTGCTGCAATATATAATGGCGTGCATATATTCTTTTGAATGAATGCTTTTTTTGTCTTGGGGATATATATACCCCAAAGTGGTATTGCTGGTCATGAAGGTGCTCAATTCTGAGTTTACTAAGTACTTGCAGACTATTTTCCACATTCTCACTAAGAGTGGATGAGGGTTCCTTTTACACTGTATTCCCTGCAACAAAAATTATTTCCAGTAGTTTTGATATGTGAGTTATCAGCCATTCTCAGTGATATCTCATTGTCATCTTGATTTGGATTTCTTTAATAATAAGTAATGATGATCATTTTTTTCATGTGCATATTGTAATGGAATAAAGTCAACCATTACAACAAATGGTGTTAGCTGGAACTGGAGCCCCTCTCACATCTTAGTCCCTCCAGAAGGCCCAGTGAGCCTGCCCTGAACTGCTGCTGGCACTGTTGACCATGATCCAGGGAAACAGATGAATGAAGAGCTGCTGTCCGCTTAGCAGCCACGCAATATCTCAAAACCTGGTATAGTGATGTAGCAGGTATCCCATCACATTTCATAGAATTAAGTATGGGGCATACAATCACAAGTATGTGGGCACGATGTGTGGTCTGTGGCAACATATTGATAATTTATTACACAGTGGGCTCAAATGGCACAATGGAGAACTAGAAATCTCCACTGACTTTCGTCTAAGAAATATTAATTGACTGTATTTAGAGAATTAACTCCAACACGCAATATAGAATAGATTTTTCTTTTTTCTTTTTATTTTTTTGGGGGAGTCTTACCCGGCAATGCTCAGGGGTTTCTCCTGGCTCTTCACTCAGGAATTACTCCGGTGGTGCTCCAGGGACCATATGGGATGCCGGGAATTGAACCCAGTCCGACATAGGCGGGCCACGTGCAAGGCAAATGCCCTACCTGCTGGACTATCGCTCCGGCCCCTAGAATAGATCTTTCAAGGTATGTTTAGGACAGACTCAAACAGAGGTTGAGAAAAATTTGAAATAAGTGTTGTCCGTAGGTGCAGTGGTGGTGGGTCTGAGGTTGACTAGTAGAAACCCACTATGTTCTAGAGACTCGGGAGTGAATTCAGGAACAGATATCGGCCAGATCAGCCTAAAACCCAGAGAAAAGGTTGTGTCTTTATCAATACCATCTCCTTTATGAGCTGTAATGGTCAATATGATTAGTGCCAGCTAAAGGAGCAGGCATGGGGATGGGAGGTGGGTATGTGGGGAATTAGGGTCTCTGATGTGTGTGGGGGGCACACTGGTGGTGGGGTTGGTGTTGAACAATGAATCTAACAACTTTCTTGTGAACAACTTTGTACTTTGTAAATCACACTGTCTAAATAAAGAAAAAAAAGAGAAAAAAGGTGTTGGGAGAATTGGATAACCACATGCAAGAAATTTAAGCTGGATCCATGTCTCACACCCTACACAAATTTCAACTCAAAGTGGATTAAAGGCATTGAGATAAGAACTGAAAATCTACACAGTATGATAAGGAAAATATTAGCAGAATGCTTCAAGACCTAGATATCAAAGGAGGTTTTCAATGATATGAGGCCATTGACAAAGGAATCAAAACTAACAAATGATGCAACAGAATCAAAACTAAACAAATGGAACTACATCAAACTTAAAAGTTTCTGTATATCAAAAGAAACATGGGCTAAAACTTAATATCAGCAGACTGGGAGAAAATATTCACAATCAACGCATCAGATAATGGGTATCCAGTATCTATAAAGTATTCACAAAGATCATCATCATCAACAACAACAAAACTAAAGGCCCATCAAAAATGTGGAGAGTAAATGCAGACACTTCTCTGAGGAAGACCAAAGGAGTGGATATTTAACAGATTCATGCTGCAATTAGCACTTTTATTTACTCTTCTAAGAAAATTTTCTAAGATCTAAGCCAAATACCAGTAACAATTAAAGACCTCATTCCCATGACCTGATGGAATGGTTTGAGGCTCCTTATGTTCCTGGAGCAAGCAGGTGCCCTTGGGCTCTACTTGCATGAGACAGGACATATGGAGATGTTACTGGTGCCCGTCCAGCAAATTGATGAAAAAATGGGAAGACAGTGATACAGTGAAGATGTTCTAAGATCATCATTCAACATTCTAAAAATATTATCAGGCTTTTTTTGACAATTATATCTACAATCCAGAGGGCAATTATTTTATAATGGGTAGGTTAGCAGGAGTCAATTTTTACTTTTGTCTGTATACTGTACTACTTCCTAATCATTTAGTTGACCTCTAAGCTAAGAGTGCAGAGACTTCAGTGACTTCTTCCCTCCCCACACACACACACATAACATAAATGCAACTATAGGCTTGATAAAATTAGTTTGGAAAAGTCAAGAAACAGCATTGATAACAAATAGTAACAAGGGGAAGAGAGAGATGACTCGAAGGGCTGGAACTCATGCTTTGCATTAGGGAGGTCTAGATTAAAGTTTTAAACAAAAATGATTAGACAAAAGCCAAAGATATAGAACACATGTTTACTGATATGGTCAAATGGATACACATCCTCTGCTCATGGATTAAAAGAATTAACATTGTCAAGATGGCAATACTCCCCCAAAGCATTATACAGGATCAATATGGTCCATATAAGGATGCCTGTTACTTTTTTCAAAGAAATTGATCAAACAGTTCTGAAATTTGTATGGAAAAATAAATTCCCATGAATAACTAATTCAATCTTTTTGGATAAAAAGAAGATAATCTTCCCCATCTACAATCTGTACAAAGTGGTAGTAATTAAAACAGCATGGCATTGGAGTAAAGACATACCCACATACCAATGGAATAGAATTGAATATCCTGACACACTCTCAAATATATGATGACTTAATTTTGATATCAGAGGAAGAAATATGAAGTGGAACAAGGAAAGTCTCTTTAACAAATGATGCTGGGAAAACTGGAAAGCTACATAAGAAAAAATGAACTCAGACCTCTTTCTAATACCATGCACAAGAGTCAAATCAAAATGAATTAATGGAGCTGACCATGGGGCTCCCAGGAGAACAGATGGGTTTTGGGAGTGGGCCCATCACCTCTGGGGGGTCCCAGAAGCAGCCGGATGAGACTTGTCCACCACACTAGCCACCACCTTCGCTGTCCGGACACTGGGATACTACCTCATGACCAGATTAACAGAGCAAAACCAGTTCGAGCTCAGGTTGGGCGGGCGGTCCATCAAAGTAGTGGAAACAGTTATGTCCTTTGATGTGCAGGAAAGTTTGGCGGGAGGGAGAGATAGAGAGGAGAGAAAGGACATGCAGAACCCGCCAAGTAGTTGAAGTGTGGGAGGGGGAGGGGAGGTGGGGACCTTGGTGATGGAAGATGGATTCGGGTGGAGGGGATGGGTGTTGCAACACTGTAGAACCAAAACTCTACATGAGCATCTTGCAATTGTATGTCTAAAAGTGGTGTAATAAAATTTGGGAAGATAAATAAATAAATGAAAAAAAATGAATTAATGACCTCAGTGTCATACATGAATCCATAATGCACATAGAAAAAAACATAGGCAAATACTTCACATTGAAGCTAAAGGTATCTTCAAACATGAAACACTACTGTCCAAGCAAGTGGAAGCGAAGAGAAACAAAAGGTCTACATGAAACTAAGAAGCTTCTGCACTTCAAAAGAAATAGAGACCAAGATACAAAGACATCCCACAGAGTGGGAAAGAATATTTACCCAATACCCATCTGATAATGGGTTAATGTCCAATGTATATAAGGCACTGGTAGAACTTTACAAGAGGAAAACATCCAACATCTCCAAGAATAGTACCTTTAAAATAGGAACTTTACCTGAAGGAGGCCAGATATTGCACTTATTTAAGCATGATATTAGGTATCAGGCAAAGGAAATCATCTGAACCCACCGACCTTCACCTCAGGTGTTCAGAGAATGGACAAATAACCAAACATATCAAACTCATGGACAAGAGAAAAATTAAGAAAGGTATAAATAACATGTATACCTCCAATGGAAAGAGTCAGAAAAGCTAAATAACTCATGCACATAGTTACAAATGTTAGCTTAAAATTCTCAACTAAACTAGAAACTATGGGGGAAAGGAAGGCCAGTTAGGATGTTACAGAGGAAAGCACAGTGAACAAAGATATGCATATTTAAGTTCCGCCTTTCCCACTGAAAAGATAGAAATTTATTTTCCTTGGTATATGAGGAGGAGTTCACCCTTACATAGATAATTAATCTTTTTTTAAAGGAAACTTCGTATATCTTTATAAGAAGTATCTTTAAAAGGGAAATCTCCATTCTAACCTTACGACTTCCCTATGAGAGTATATTTTTTTCAAATAACATTCTAAGGTATTGTTACTCCCAACAATATCCAAAGAACTAAAGAAACCATGTCTCAAGAACTATAGGTGGAACTGCGACATAGTACAAGAGGTAAGTCCCTTGTAGTGCATGCCACAAACCCTGGTTTTATCCCAGTTTAGTAGTAGTAAATGGTCTCTTGAGCACAGTCTGAGTACTGATAGTCAGGAGTAAGCTCCGAAGCACCTCCTGGTGTGGCCCCAAAACAAAAGCTAAAGGAAAGGATGCTAACGATATTTAAGCAGACATAAGTTATTCACTTCACTTGTCTCACTTTTCTTCCCGTTGATCATAGATTTGCTCGAGCAGGCTCCAATAGCATCTCCATATGTCCTGTCACATGCTGAGTGTAGCCCAAGGGCATCTGCTCGCTCCAGGAACATAAAGAGATTCAAACCATTCCATCAAGTCATTGGAATGAGGTCGATAATTGTTACTGATATTTGGCATATCAAATACAACATGGGTATCTTGCCAGGCTTTGCCATGCGGGTGGGATACTCTTGCAGTCACATAAAATCTCGAAGCTTTTATTTATGAACCATGTGGTTGCAAAGCAGCACACGAGCAGGGCTGTGATTGGCTCTCCTGCTGGGTGGAGTTGTGACGAGAGGGAGTCTGGATGTGGAAAACGATGGCCCTCATGGTGTGGGGGTTCCTCTGGCTTCTTGCAAGGCTCTGCAGGGTGGCGGGCCAGGGCTAGAATGCGCCAACCCTCCCGGTGCCTCGTGAACAGGAGAGTAGCAGCTCTGCCCCATGTCTGTGAGTCTCTGGATCAACATACTGTGCTGGGCTGGAAAAAAAAACTGCCGCAGGGTGGGTTTTGGCGAAGCCGGACTGTGATTGCTTCTTCTGCTGGGTGGAGCTCTGACAAAAGGGGAGTCTGGATGTGGAAAATGGCGGCCCCTCATAAGGTATTAATAATAAAAAATCATAAAAAGACTGGAATTCTATAGTTATAGAGTATAATAAATAAAATGAGAGTATAGTAGAGGGCTCACCGGCAAATTTGCGTAGGGAGAATAAGAACCAGCATACTTGAAGATAGATAAGTCAATTTAGATAATTAAGTTTGATCCCTAGCATCCCATATGGTCCCCCTGAGTTCCACCAGGAGTAATTCCTGAGAGGAAAGCCAGGATTAACCTCTGAGCATTTCCAGGTGTGACCCCAAAAGCAAAAATAAATAAACAGATAAATAAATAAATCGATAAATAAGTAAATGAATAGGTAGATCACTGTCTTCCTGTTCATCATCGATTTGCTCGAGCAGGCACCAGTAACATCTCCATATGACCTGCCTCATGCAAGTAGAGCCCAAGGGTACCTGCTTGCTCCAGGAACATAAAGAGCCTCAAACCATTCCATCAGGTCATGGGAATGAGGTCTATAATAGTTCCTGGTATTTGGCATACCAAATATGACACGGGTAGCTTGCCAGGTTCTGCCATGTGGGTAGCATACGCTTGTAGTCATCTCTAAATCCAGCATTTATTGATGAACCACGCAGCCGCAAGTGACTGCGCCGAGCTGGGTTGTGATAGGCTGTTGTGCTGAGTGGAGTTCTGGCGAGGGGAAGTCCGGATGAGGAAAATGGAGGCCCTCATTGTGTGGGGGTTGTCTGGCTTGTTGTGAGGCTCTGCTGGTGTAGCAGGCCAGGGCTAGAACCCACCATCCCCTCCTGGGTGCCTCATGAGCAGCTGAGCACAGGGAGAGCCAGTAGCAGCTCTGCCCCATGTCTGTAAGTCTCTGGATCAGCATACCTGAGCCGGATTTAAAAAGACTGCAGCAGGGTGGATCTTGATGAGCTGGGCTGTGATAGGCTGGTCTGCTGAGTGGAGTTCTGATGAGGGGGAAGTCGGATGTGGAAAATGCAGGCCTCTCATGGAGTGGGGGGTCGTCTGGCTTGTTGTGGGGGCTTTGCTGGGGTGGCGGGTCAGGGTTAGAACCCACCATCCTTCCTGGGTGCCTCATGAGCAGCTGAGCACAGGGAGAGCCAGTAGCAACTCTGCCCCATGTCTCTAAGGTGGATAAATAAATAAATGAATAGACAGACAGACAGACAGACAGACAGACAGACAGACAGACAGACAGACAGACAGACAGACAGACAGACAGACAGACAGACAGACAGACAGACAGACAGACAGACAGACAGACAGACAGACAGACAGATAGATAGATAGATAGATAGATAGATAGATAGATAGATAGATAGATAGATAGATAGATAGATAGATAGATAGATAGATAGATAGATAGATAGATAGATAGATAGATAGATAACTGAAAATATGAGTAGAGGGCCAAGAGACCAAGAGATAGTACAGTTGTCAAGGTGTTTGCCTTACATGTGGTTGACCCAGTTTACTCTCTGGCTCTGCATACAGTTCTCTGAGTACCACCAGAAGTGATCCCTGAGCACATATCCGGAGTAAACCCTGAGCATGAACAGGTATGGTCCCTCCAAAATAAAATAAAATATAAATAGACCCCTGAGAAACAAGGAACAGAGCAACACCAACATTGCATAATAGGAGACCCAGGAACAGAATACCTTCATACCAATGTTTATAAGACATATTGGTCTATTGTTTTCTTCTTATATTTAATTTTGCTTTAGTAGTAACATAATCCCAGCCATATATAATGGTAGAAAAAAGTATTCCTTCTGTTTCTGAAAGAGACTTGAAAATTGGCATCATAAATTTTTCCCACTAACATTATACTACTTCATTGGGAGGGTGAGAATCTCATAATGACAGATAATAAGTATAATTCTTTTCTCTTGTCTCATATCACAATCATTTGTTTCTCTTATATATAAGTATACTAAGTCTATACCTCAGCACACATAATCAAATGTTTGACATTTTTAATTTGAACAAATTTAATTGAAATATCAATTAATAATAATAAGTTTACATTTACCCCTTCTGTCTGTGTTTTCATTTAACATAGATCTAAATTTCTGACATGATGTTATTTTTCTTCCCCTGAAGACTCTCCTTTTAAAATCTATTACAAGCCATGTTTACTGGCCACAAATAGGCTTAATTTTTTTAAGACTCTGTGATTTATAAAGCTTTCAATAACAGCATTTCAGCCATTCACTCTGTCCATTATTCCCTAGGCAAACTCATCTTTATAGTCTTATTTACTTATTATAGTTTGGGTCACATGTTTACAATAGTGTGTCACTTATGATTTTAGTATACCTATTTTCCTCATCTCTCCACCACCAAAACAACAGGATCCTTGACCCTTTGTAGTGTGACCTTTTATAGTCTTTTATAGTCTTTATTGCTTCGTCACTTTTTGAAGAATAATTTGGCAGAATATAAAATCTGGGTTTTACTTTCTCTCAACACTTCAAATATTTTGATCCTCTCACTTCCGGCATGAATGGCTTCCAAGGACAAAGTCAGATAGAAAAATTGCTTGTGGTCTTCATATAGATATTCCACCTCCTCCTTCGCCCCTCTGGTTCCTTTGAAGTTTTTTTCCTTGAGTTTGATTTTCTATAGGTTGAATAGGTTGAAATAAATGTATCATTTCTACTGAAATTATATCACCTACACAGCAGAGCCTGGCAAGCTACCTGAGTTTTATTTGATATGCCAAAACCCAGGAACAATTATGGACCTCATTCCCATGACCTGAAGGAGGAATGGTTTGAGGCTCTTCCTGTTCCTGGAGCAAGCAGATGCCTTTGGGCTGCACTTGCTTGCAACAGGACATAACAGAACATACGGAGATGTTACTGGTGCCTGCTCGAGCAAATCAATGAACAACTGGAAGACAAGTGACACAAGTGATAGTGAAATTAATGTGCCCTGGGGCCAGATAGATAATATAGTGGGTAAGGTGCTTGCCTTGCATGCATCTGACCTGGGTTCAGTCCCCATCACCCTGTCCCATGAGCCCCCCTGGGTGTGATCTCTGAGTAGAGAGCTAAGAGCACAGGCAGGTGTGCCCCCCCTCAAAAAACTGCTTTGTGTGTGCCACTGTTAAGAACACAAGTTAAATTAGAAAATGATTTACAGAACTACAAAAAATAATAAGCAGAACTAGAATAATTTAATATAGGTAAAATATAAAGCATGCAAATTATGAAATCATCAATAGAATATAATGGGGGAGGAGAGTAAAGATTAGGAAGTCAGTGACAACACCCACTCTCGGATGATGGTGTTCTCATTGCCCATCAAGTCTGCCCCTCAGGACAAGGTTAGGTATCCCTCTCTTATATTCCCAACCAATTATACCTCTCTTTGACTTTGTATTTGACTTTATGATAGAATAACTCATTGCCACATCTGTTGAAGGAAAGAGTCAATAGAGTGTAAATGTTCTCAATGTTCATTTTCTACATGCCTCACAAGAGACATAAAAGTGATCCAAAAATTAGGGGCTGTGAGCTGTCATATGAAAGTCATTCAGTTCAAGGGAAACTAATTCCTTTGTCCTGTGGAATGGAACAATTCATTTATTCAATCATCAAACCTATTTTCATATTTCAGGAATTGTATTAGATGCTAGGTAATAGAGAGAACTAAGACACAGTCACTGTCTTCAGAAAGTTTTTGATGTAATGACAGACTGAGGAGTGATCACAATGTAATCTGGTAAAAGCTATAAAGGTGACAAATAACCAGGGACACACCTCATAGGCCACAATGGCACCTTTCCTCTGCTTTTCAGTGACAGTTAAAAAAGAGGCCTGGGCACAAAACATGGACCAGGAGGACTTGTCAGTGGTTCAAATCTACTGCAAGTGAATGGGAGTCATATGTTAGGTAAGACAGAGAAGGGATCAGTGTGTTAGTAATGGTTGGAAATGGTAACAGCCTAAAACTTAGCATTAAATGTAGGCAAGAGATATACATGATATCCCTTAAATGTATGTACTGCAAGCCATAATGTATAAGAGAAGAGAGACAGAGACAGAGACAGAGACACAGAGAGAGACAGAGAGAGAAAGAAAGAAAGAGAGAAAAGGAAAGGAAAAAAGAAACAAAGTGCCTGTCATAGAAGCAGACTGGGGTAAGGGGAGGGAATCAGGGGACATTGGTGGTGGGAAATGTGCACTGGAGGAGGGATGGGTGCCAGAAAACTGTATGACTGATGGTGTTAATGAATAGTTTTGTTCACCTAATCATGAACAGTTTTTTAATTGTATATCTCATGGTGGTGTAATAAAATAAATTTTTTAAAAAGAAGAAAGTAAGGTTGATTTAAATCCCATTTATAATACAAAATTATCTCAAAATTAATTCTAGATTAAAATGTGAAATATGAAATAGTAACATTTTTAGAAGAAAATACAAGAGAAAATCTTCAGGACTAAAGTTCTTAACTTGGCAATTGTGGTGGCTATATGAATCTGTACATGATAAAATTATGTAGGATTGTACACATAGTGTACTATTATCAATTTCCTGATTTGATTATTATATTATTGTTGTCTAAGTCAATGGGGATACTGAGTGAAGGGGATGCAGTACCTACACTATCTTTTGAATTTCATCTTATTTTTTCTCTTATTGATATGATGTATTATGTTGATTGACTTGTGAATGTTGAACCATCCTTGCATTCCCAGGATGAATCCTACTTGGTCATGATGTATAATCTTTGATGAGTCTTTGGATTCTGATTGCTAGTATTTTGTTGAAGATCTTAGCATCTGTGTTCATCAGGGAGATCGGTCTATAGTTTTATTTCTTTGTGTTATCTCTCCCTGCTTTGGGTATCAGGGTGATATGTGCCTCGTAGAAGCTGTTTGGGGAGTGTTTCTGTTTCTCCTATTTCCTGGAAGAGCTTGAAAATGACTGACAGTAGTTCCTCCTTAAAGGTTTGGTGGAGGGATGGGTACTGAAACACTGCGTGGCTGAGACCCAAGCATGAACATTTTTGTGATTGTTTGTCTCATAGTAGTATAATAAAATATATTAAAAAAATAAAATAAATTTCATCTTAATTTATATGATTTCAAAATAAAACCTAACATACAACAAAGGCCTGGGCAATAACTAGTCCAATTTTTTACTTCCAGCATCTTCCTATCAATGTCATGACAGGAGAGCCTGAGAGATAGTACAGGGGGTAGTGCTCTTGCCTTTTACACAACCAATCCAGGTTTGATCCTCAGCATACCATATGGTCTTCTGAGTACTACCAAGTCTGGTTCCCAAGCAAACAAAGTTAGAAAACAAACAAATGAAAAACAAAATCATGAGAGGACCCTTAAGAGAAGAAGGTTGTCAGTAAGTTGTATGAGGTAAAAACACTGTAAGTTACAGCCTCATGCATAATAGTCTCTTGCACTGTAGAACCCAGAAACAAACAGATAGCCAGAGGGCAAAAGAGAAAGGAAAGGTTCTATAAATGACACTGGGAAAATTGGTTTGGTACATGCAAAAAATATTTTAATTAAACCACTATTCACACCAAAGATTTGACCATGTTGGCAAAAGGAAAACAAAAAGCAAAAATTAACAAATAAGACAGTCAAAGTAGAAAAAACTCTGCACTGTGAAAGAAAGTATAGTTAAAAAATAGATATATATTGGAAATGGGAGCAAATATTTGAACACCAGACATCTCATAAAAGTCTAATATTCAAGGTATATAAAGCACTGAAAAAAGTCAACAAAAGACAGGCAACTACTCAGGGTCAGAGAAATAGCACAGCAGTTAAGGTTTTGCCTTGCCAAGACTCTCTACTGTTCAGTTTCTGCCACCACAAACCACCCTGCCCCAAGCAGTGGCAGGTATGATTCCTGAGCACAGAGGCAAGAGTAAGAGCCATGAAAACATCTGGGTGTGGCCTATTCATGCCCTCCTAAAAAAATGAGGAGGAAAGGAAGAAAGTTGAACAGACACTTCCTCAAAGTATACATAAAGATAGCTAAGAGGCATATAAAAAAATTACTCATCACTGATTATCAGGGAAATGCAAATCAGTACATGAGATATCACCTCACGCCAATGAAAGTGTCTTGTGTGAAATATTTCAGAAACAACCCATGCTGTCGGGTATGTGTAGCTTGGAGGCCTCAGAGCACTGCTCAGTGTGGCCCTGAAGGCCCTCAGCAATGCATGGTGGCCCAGGTAATTTCTGACACTGAAAGGACCAAACAGCACCTCACCTTCCGCCGTCTCATTGAACAGCAGCTGGACTGCTTGGCCAAGAATTACTGGGTGAGAACACTGGACTCCTGGAGCACTGCTTGGTAGCACCCAAAACCCACACAAAATTAAAGAAAGAAAAACAGGGGCCAGAGCAATAGCCCAGCTGGTAGGGCGTTTGCCTTGCCTGTGACGCCCATGCTGGCCCGGATTGAATTGCCAGCATCCCATATGGTCCCCCAAGCACTGCCAGGAGTAATTCCTGAGTGCAGAGCCAGGAGAAACCCCTGAGCATTGCCGGGTATGACCCAAGAAGAAAAAAAAGAAAAAAAAAAAGAAAAACAAGCAAGCAGGCAGCTGGTGTCAAAGCACGATCCATGTATGACTGGACAAAATGATTTTTGTTTGCTTTACCCAGCAGGCCAGCTGACGCATTATTCTCTCTGTTGCTTAATGATGCCATTGTTATTGTTGCTTTCCAAAATGAAGCACCATGTGTATATACAATATGTGTGGGAAATATTTATTGCCTCTCCCAGTGAAATATGTGTCAAAGCAAGCTCTTCTATTAAATGCATTCCTTCACTTATAAGTGTCACTTCATGCCCCATCTACTAAGAAATAAGGTCCAGAAATGGCAACATAACATAACTCTGTAAAGACATATAAAAGGCAAAAATATACTCTATAATTAATTCTTAAAGATGAAAGGCTGTGTGCTTTGAGAGTACTTAAATCTTTGTTCAAAATTCAGATTTCTCCTGCTTGAACTAAGGATACTGAGCATGATTCATCAGAGCCTCGCTCTTGTTCAAGCTCTAGACATGCTGAGAAATGACCCAATAATCCCAGAGGAAGATGAGCCCATCCATTCTGTGAATTTTCAGGAACTCAATATGTGTATCCACTAAGAGAGCAGGGTTGTAATGGCTCCTCACTGGGCACTCTGCATCAAGGATTTGCAGGCCAGGATTTGGGATCAATAAAAACCTTCATCAATGACTTTGTCTATGAACTGACTTGGTGTTTCATCTCTCATGGGGTTTTATATATCACAGAACACAGACAGCAGGGATTACCTGTGTGGGTGTGTTCCAGGTCCCTCCCTCCACTATGAAACCCTTATTTGTAAACCTTCTAGGCATAGGCAGAAAAAGGAAATCCATCCCAATAGGACAAGAAGGGATTTGAAAATGTTTTGGAAAACGGAAAGTACATGCCAATGATAGTTGCTCGTTGTCACTTTATTAGGGCCCTTTTAATCTTTGATGGTCACAATGATAATCAAATTATAAAGAGAAGAACTTGTGCTATCTAAAAAACTGCAACTAGAGTTCCTCTTAGCATAAAAAGGACTAGCTTTGATCAAGAAAATACCCTACTGGGAATTTTTTATGCAGAGAGTAAAACCCCCAACAACTTTCTCTAAGTAGGCAAATCAACAAGTACAGGTAAAGAGGCAATTGCAAAAGGAGAAATGGGGAGTTTGAGGGCTAAGTTGTATGTGCTACATTGTCAATCCCTTTCACTGCCCTAAAACCTCAGGAAAGGGGCTGGAGCCATAGCCCAGCAAGTAGGGTGTTGCCTTGCACGTGGCTGGCCCAAGCCGGTCTGGGTTCGATCTCTGGCATCCCATATGGTCTCCTGAGCACCACTGGGAGTAATTTATGAGTGCAGAGCCAGGAGAAACCCTGAGCATTGCCAGGTGTGACCCAAAAAGCAAAGTAAATAAATAAATAAATAAAACCTCAGGAAATCTTCAGCATTACCAACCTGATAGTTCAGATGCATTTAGGAGTGTGAAGATATCATGTTTGCCATAGAGAGCATGGTGTGGCAATATAGAAAAGAATCAGCGAACATGTTGGCATAAAGGTGCCAGGAAGTGTCTTCTCTATCTGCAGCAGAAATTCAAAGGCTAGAAAAAAAATGCAAACATAGTTCCAGGGCTTTCCTTTTTAGTGTGGAAAAGCTAATTAAACACTGTATACCCCACCCTATTTTAAGTCCTTAATTGCAATAGCTCATTGAATCATATGATAGTAGAAGTATATTAAAGTATTTATTACAAAGTTTTATTATTGACTGTAGAGGGCGTCTTGTCTTGCACGGGGTCCAGGCTGAGCAGCCCGCTGTTGTGCAGAGGGTGGTTCTCCGACGGCTCCCCCAACAGGTTGCTCAGATGCTCCAGCTCATTGAGGTCCCGGTTGACAGAGTGCAGGTTGTCCTGGAAGAGCGCGATGACATGGGGCTCACAGACATGGGGCAGAGCTGCTACTGGCTCTCCCTGTGCCTAGCCACTCACGAGGCGCCCACGAGGCATGGCCAGGCATAGTCCTGGTCCGCCACCCCTAGCAGAGCCTCTACAACAAGCCAGACGACCCCACTCCATGAGGTCCTCCATTTTCCACATCCGGACTTCCCCCTGGGCAGAACTCCACACAGCAGACCAGCCTATCACTGTCCGGTTCACCGAGATCCACCCCTGCAGCAGTCTTTTTTAATCCAGCCCAGGTAAGCTGATCCAGAGACTCACAGACATGGGGCAGAGCTGCTACTGGCTGTCCCTGTGCCCAGCCACTCACGAGGTGCCCGGGAGGGATGGCATATTCTAGTCCTGGCCCGCCACCCCATCAAAAGCCCTTGCAACAAGCCAAACGACCCCCCCACTCCATGAGGGGCCTCCATTTTCCACATCCGGACTTCCCCCTCGTCAGAACTCCACTCAGCAGACCAACCTATCACAGCCCACCTCCACGCAGCCTATTTCGGCCACGCGGTTCATCAATAAATGCTGGATTTAGAGATGACTACAAGAATATGCTACCCATACAGAGCCTGGCAAGCTACCCATGTCATATTTGTTATGCCAAATACCAGTAACAATTATAGACCTCATTCCCATGACCTGATGGAATGGTTTGAGGCTCTTTATGTTCCTGGAGCAAGCAGGTGCCCTTGGGCTCTACTAGCATGAGACAGGACATATGGAGATGTTACTGATGCCTGCTCGAGCAAATCAATGATGAGCGGGAAGATAGTGATACAGTGATTATGACTGTGCGGGCTAGAGAGTGACTCTTGCACAAGAATAAGGCTGTTAACATGAAAGTGGATTTTCCTGTGCTGGTAGGTTCTTGATAATTGTATGAAAAATTTGCATGCACAAAACTCAGAAGATTAAAAATTAGTTTATTGTATAGAAGATTCCAGGTTGCTCCCCAAATGTCTAGAGCATCTCTGTTTACCCTTGAGCGAATTTCTGGTCCTGTCTCACGCAGTCTACTTGCCTCCCATGAGCGATGGCCCAGTCCTGTTCCTGTGCTGCTCTCTCTGACTTGTGCATGCTCTTCTGGGCAACCGTGTCCTGTCTGTTATCTGAGCTCTCCTGGGCCTCCTAGCCCACCCTGCCCCTGTACCTGTTCTTGCCTGGCCTTCTGTGGCCTAGATGTAGTGCATCCTGTGTCTGAGCATGCCACCCCTACCTCATCCAGGGAGGGAGAGAGAGAGCCGGCAAGGGCGGGCCTGTCAAAGAGAGGGGAGGCTTGGGGTTTTTTTTTTTTTTGCTTTTTTGGGTCACACCTGGCAATGCTCAAGGGTTACCCCTGGCTCTGCACTCAGGAATTACTCCTGGCAGTGCTCGGGGACCATATGGGATGCCGGGGATTAAATCGGGCCAGCACAGGCCAGCTATGTGCAAGGCAAATGCCCTACCCGCTGGACCATCGCTCCGGCCCAGGGTGCCTTTTTATTTTCTGTCAAATCCCACCCATCTGGTGCCTCTTTTATGTCCTGACTGGCTACCTATTTCATGGAGGTTATTGGCTACCTGTGACCTAGTGCTCTTACCTTAGCTCTCACTCAATGCCATGAGTTTGATCTCTGATGGTGTCCTCAATGTGCCAATTAAAGTCCCAATGACTTTGCTGCATGAGACCCTCAGAAGCAAAAGTCTTCCTCAGTGTTGCTGGATGGGACTGAGAGTAGTGAGCCACAGAAAGGCACGAAGGAAGGAGTCAAAATAGTCTACTAATACCTTCCTGCTGGCCCACTTCATCTCATCAGTGAAGTGCCTGGGGAAGTCAGGACTCATAAGTGTTTTCACTAGCTTCCTCACCGGGGCAGACACTGTCCTGTAGCCTTGCAAAGGGAGCTGTCAAACTGTACCCAAGACATTTCTTTTATCCTCCCTGAAAGAAGAAGCCTCAGTTTCCCTTTGCCAATGAGAGAGGAGGCCAGTTTCCTCTCTCCAGATGTTCCCATCTCTCCCCCTTCAACCTGACACACATTCTATCCTCAAGTTTCTGTCTCAGCATTCCTGAAGTTTCCCAGGAACATAAAACTCTGCCCTGGAGTCTAGGCTGACAGGGAAACTAAGATAATGGGCAATTATGCTGGGAGATTTCTTTCACCTTGCCAGTGAAGAAGGAAGCCACAGTTTGTTCTTGCCAGCTCTCCCCATTGACCTGAGACATATTTCATCCCCAAAGTCCTGCCCCAGAGTTCCTAGAGCTTTCCAGGACCATAAAACTCTGTCCCGACACCTAGACTGATAGGGAGACCCAAGATAAGTAACAAGAATGCCCCAGAGAATTAGGCCAGCTAGACAACTTTGAGATTTTCTGGCATCTTTTGTAAACACTTGCCAACTGATAGGGAATGCCAGGAGCCCTTACAAAGGCCTACACAAAACTCCCCTTACCTTAACTTTCTCCTATACTAAGTTCCCATTTTTCTTTTCTATTTTACAACAATCTGAGCCTGAACATCTTTATTACTCAATATTTTCATTCTTGAAAGTATTGAAGAACCTGGGAATCATGAACCAACACAGAGACCTGCCACCGCAGCTCCTGCCTCACCTGCATAACTCCCAGTGTGGGTGCTGGTCCCCACCAGGACACCCAGGAGCCATGGTTCTCAGGCTGAGGCAACACTGCACTCTTTGTAGGAGAATGAGAAGTCAGTTCTGATCTCTGGTCAGGTTCTTCAGTTCATTGCCTAGTTTCTATTTTTTTTTCTTTGTGAGTCACACTCGGTGACACCTCAAGGGTTATGCCTGGCTCTTTGCTCAGGAATTTGCAATAATTTTAAATAGCACAATAAGAACTTGTGGAGTTCAGGGGACCATATGGGATGCCAGGGATAGAACCTGGGTTGGCCGCGTGTAAGGCCAAATGCCCTGCCCCGCTATTGCCATTGCTTTTGGCCCCATTGCCTAGTTTCATAGAAAAGAATTTCAGGGAGAATACAGATAGTGAATTTCATTTTATTTATTAAAACTGTTTTATTGGTGGAGGGCTCACAACTGGCTGTGCTTAGGGCTTACTCCTGTCTCTGTGGTTGGAAGTGATTCCTGATGGTGCAGGGATTGAACTTGAGTTGGCTGCATATCAGGCAAGCACCTTCACCCCTGTAATCTCTGCTGCAGCCCAATAATTTTATTTTTTTTTAAAAGTCAGAGCGAGAGATAGTTTAAGGTATAGGGCATGTGCCTTGCATGTTCCTGTCCCAGGTTCAATCCCTGGCACCACATATGTCCCCTGACCTTGGAGTGATACCTGAGCCCAGAGCCAGGGGTAAGCCCCTGAATACCACAGGTCTGACCTCTCAGCTACCCCCTCCTCAAAACAGTGAGGGGCAAAACACATCCAAGAAAGAATGCAGTCTTCTTGAAAAACAGGAGGGAAAAGAGAGCATAAAATAGAGGGGGTGAGTTACACACCCCAAGTTGGGATGTGAGCAGAGCAGAGCATGTCTACTGGCTTTTTACCATACTGATTGTATAGTCATTTCCAAACTGCTTCAACCTAGGCCCCGCTGTGCTAATAAGACCTGTTGCTGGAGCAGTGTCAAGGGAAAAACTTTGAACTCAGTCTTGTTTGTTTGTTTGTTTGTTTGTTTGTTTGTTTGTTTGTTTTGGGCCAACCTAGCAGTGCTCAAGGCAAGAATCCTACCCCATTGTACTATCTCTCTGGTCTCCATTTCTACTGATCTGAGCCTTTGTTCCTGTTGAACCATCTCCTGAGGGGCTCCAGCCTTCAGGTTGGGGGCTGGATTTCTAAGTCCAGAGCTAAGAGCTGGTGACAGAACTCCTTAGATCATAAATTAGTGATATGACTTCTTGTAATTCACTGCCAATATCACGTATGTGCTAGCACTGCTGCTGAAGCATGGTACCACCAGCATGCAAGGTGATAGGTGAGCATTGCAACAGGCGTGTGAACCCTGACAAGTATAGTGTAGCGTCACAGCCACTCCTAGTAAACTGTATATCCTGAATGGACAAGAGCACCCCAGCGGCTCCCAGGAGCATTGCAGTCAAAATATGTGTAACAAGAGCACCCCTTAACTCCCAGGAGCACTGCAGTCAGAATGTGTGTGAGCACCACGTGAAAGTAACCTCCAGCTGGTGCATGTGCAAACCAGATATGTGGACACTGACAAGTACCACAACCAAGTGTGAAGCACCATAAGCAAGCATGTGTGATTTCTGTTAATCACAGTAGGAGCAAAGGAAGGGAAAAAGACACCAATGAATTTAAGATGTAAGTCTATTTACAGAAAAAAGAAACAGAAAAGCAAGTCGCCTGTGGAACCACACACACAAAGAGAGGTGTAGCAGGGGAAGTGCTTTTGTCTTTCTGACCTGAGTTTGGTTCCTGGAACCCCATGTGATCCCCTGAGCCTCTCTAAGAGTAATTCCTGAACACAGAATCAGGAGTAAGCCTTGAGCATGCCAGAGTATAGCCTCAAAAAAACAAAACGACAACAGGGTGTGATTCTTGCGTCTCCGCGGACCCCAAGCTGCCCCAGGGGAAGAGCGGAAACTCCATCAACGGGAACCAAGGCAAAGTGCCTTGGTTCCAGCCTGGACCGACCCTTGGGCCCTGCGCTCCTGGGAAACGCCTCCACTCCCCCACAGGTGTGTGTGTGATTCTTGCATCTCCGCGGACCCCAAGCTGCCCCAGGGAAGAGCGGAAACTCCATCAACGGGAACCAAGGCAAAGTGCCTTGGTTCCAGCCCGGACCGACCCTTGGGCCCTGCGCTTCTGGGAACATCCCAAAACTCAAAACCGCGCGACGCTTAGCGCGTCCGCGCGACCCTCTCACTACCTACCTTGCATGAGGTACCAGTAAACCTTGGTTCCTATATCATTGCCACCCACCCAAACTCTGCAAACAGGCCAGACACCTACTAACTGTACTATCTAGTCACCCAAGAACTCACATTTGCAACCTACAATAGTCATAATGGTAAAAGCAACGCAAAATTCCATCAAGCTCTGTGAGTGAAGTCACTGGGCCAGATGAGTCTAGCAATACCAATGAGTTGCATAACCTCTCTGAAAAAGAATTTCGGAAAGAACTGTTAAGGATTCAAAAGGAATTCAAAGAAGCAATGGAATGCAAAATCAGTAAAATACAAGAGGACATGATAGAAGAAGTGAGGAAAATGCAAAGGGAAATGACAGATATTAAAAATGAGGTAAATGAAATAAAAACACAGTGGAAGGCCATCATAGCAGAATAATAGCTACTGAAGAAAGAATTAGTGATCTCGAAGACGAGTTCCAAAGATTCTCTACACAACACCAGAAGATAGAAAAAAAGGCTCACAATTACCAAACAGACAACAAGAGATAATCGGGATGAAGCCAGAAGAAACAACATACGGATCATTGGGGTCCCAGAAGGGCGAGAAGAAAACCCTGATAGAAGAAGAAACTGTCAAAGCCATAATTGCTGAAAAGTTCCCGGAACTAAAGAACGCTTGCCTCAAGATCCAAGAGGCCCGTAGGATACCAGCTAAAGAAACCCCAACAAGAATACTCCAAGACACATCTTAATAAAAATGACAAAAACTATAGATAGGGATAGAATACTGAAAGCAGCAAGATCAAAGAAGGAAATCACATACAAAGGAACATCTCTAAGATTTACAGCAGACTTCTCTGATGAAACACTCCGAGCCCGAAAACAATGGTGGGATATTGCGAAAAGGCTCAATGAACTGCAGGCTTCACCAAGAATTCTTTATCCGGCCAGGCTCACATTCAGATATGAAGGAAAGATACACAACTTCATGGATAAGCAACAACTCAGGAACTTCATGGACTCAAAACCAACTTTAAAAGAAGGACTGGAAGGGACTACTGTAATGCGACCAAACCCATAAGCACAACAAACACAAAAAGAAAGATGGCACAAAATCCGATGACAATAATCTCTCTCAATGTCAATGGTCTAAATGCACCAATTAAGAGACACAGAGTGACAAAATGGATTAAAAAAATTGAACCCAACATTCTGCTGTCTACAAGAAACGCATCTGAATAATCAGAACAAACAGAGACTCAGAGTCAAAGGTTGGAAGACCATTCTCCATGCAAACAACTCCTCCAAAAAGGCTGGTGTGGCCATATTAGTATCAGATAATATAGACTTCAGGCTGAAAAAGGTTAGAAGGGACAACGAAGGCCACTTCTTATTAATTAAGGGGTATGTACACCAGGAAGAAATTACACTACTAAACATATATGCACCCAACGAGGGGTCAGCAAAATACATAAAACAACTGCTAAGAGACCTCAAAGAAGACATTAACAGTAGCACAATAATAGTTGGAGACTTCAACACTGCTCTATCAACGATGGATAGATCAACAAGACTGAAACTCACCAAGGAAATATTGGCCCTGAAGGGAAGAAATGGAAGAAAGAGAGCTAGTGGATATATACAGGGCTTTTCATGCCAAAAAAAGCTGAATACACATTTTTCTCTAGTGCACATGGAACATTCTCCAAGATAGACCACATGCTGAGCCACAAAGCATACCTCAATAAAATTAAAAAGATAGAAATTGTGTCAGCTATCTTTTCAGACCATGATGCACTGAAAATGGAAGTTAACCGTACACAGAAACAGGGAGTCAAACCAAACACCTGGAAACTGAACAGCTCACTCCTGAACAACAAATGGGTCATAGAAGAAATCAAACAGGAAATCCAAAGATTTCTGGAAACAAATGAAAATGAAGACACCAATTATAAGAACTTGTGGGACACGGCAAAAGCCGTGTTAAGAGGGGAAGTTTATAGCTCTGCAAGCATTCATCAGGAAACAAGAAAGGGCCCACATAAATAACCTGACTACACAGCTGAAGACATTAGAAAAAGACCAACAAAAAGGAGCCCAACCCAGGCAGAAAAAAAAGGAAATAATAAAACTTAGAGAGGAAATCAATGAGTTGGAAACCAAAAAAAAAAATCCAAAAGATTAATGAAACCAAGAGCTGGTTTTTTTGAAAAAATAAACAAGATTGACAAACCATTGGCAAGACTTGTAAGGACAGGAAAGAGAAAACCCAAATAAACAGAATCAGAAATAAAAAAGGGTGACATCACAACAGAAACCACAGAAATCCAAAAGATCATCAGAGATTACTTTGAGAGCCTGTATGCCGTGAAACATGAGAATCTAGAAGAAATGGATCAATTCCTGAAGTCCTATAACCTCCCACGGCTGAAACAAGAAGACCTCCAATACCTGAATAAGCCTATCACCATCGAGGAAATAGAAACAGTAATTAAAAGTCTGCCCAAACACAAAAGCCCAGGACCAGACCAGTTCCCTAGTGAACTCTACCAAACCTTTAAGGAGGACCTACTGCCAGTCCTTTTCAAGCTCTTCCAGGAAATAGAAGAAACAGAAACACTCCCAAACAGCTTCTACGAGGCACATATCACCCTGATACCCAAAGCAGGGAGAGACAACACAAAGAAAGAAAACTACAGACCAATATCCCTGATGAACACGGATGCTAAGATCTTCAACAAAATACTAGCAAACAGAATCCAAAGACTCATCAAGAAGATTATACATCATGACCAAGTAGGATTCATCCCGGGAATGCAAGGATGGTTCAACATTCGCAAGTCAATCAACATAATACATCATATCAATAAAAAGAAAAAATAAAAACCATATGATCCTTTCAATAGACGCAGAAAAAGCATTTGACAAGATCCAGCACCCGTTCATGATTAAAACGCTCCAGAAAATGGGAATTGAAGGGACTTTCCTCAAGATAGTTACAGCCATCTACCAAAGCCCACAGCAAGCATCATTCTAAATGGGGGGAAAAGTTGAAAGCCTTCCCCTGAGATCAGGGACAAGACAAGGTTGCCCCCTCTCACCTCTTTTATTCAATATAGTACTGGAAGTACTTGCCATAACAATCGAGAGGGAAAGAA
>JAJIBD010038657.1:0-15511 GCA_021461705.1 Cryptotis parvus
GGAAGTCACTGAACTTCCAAAAGTTGGAGTTTCACATTATTGCAGACAAAAAAGTCAGATAATAAAAAGATTTCCTAACAATCTAATAGCCTGACATAGACTATTCAAAAGTCTAATCAGATTGTTTTGTTTTACTATTTAATGATACAAGTTCAGTAATTTTTTCTCTTGGGAAAGCCCTGCCTTTCCTAACCTTTTCCATATTGTATTAATCATTAAGGTGCGTCTTAAATTCCACTCCACTACAGTTTCAGAGGAGAACCTGACTGTGTATCACACATTAAAAATGAAGTGCATATTTTTAGTTTATCTTTTTTTTAATTAAACATTTTATTATACCACCGTGAGATATACAATTACAATGTTGTTCATGTTTGGAGGTTTCGGTCACATAGTGTTCCAGCACTCGCCCTCCACCAGTGCCCATTTTCCCACCACCAATGTCCCCAATTCCCTCCCCCTCCCAGAGCCTGCCTAAATGGCAGGTTCTTTATCTCTTTTCTTTCTTCCTCTCTCTCCCTTTTCTTCTCCCTACACATTCTTGGGTTGCACCACATATACCTGGAAGCCATCATGTGCATTTTTTTTGCCTGTATTTAATGCTCAGTTCTATGTTGGTATCAGCCCTTTCGACATTTATTCACACATGTTCCTTTCTCTGTCTTACACCTCTGACTCCCTCACGTTTGCGGTAATTTCCACTTTCCACTGATATATTTTTTGTCATGCAAATAAATGCAGTCATTCTATGTCTCTCTCTTTCCTTCTGACTAATTTCACTCAACATGATCCTTTCCATGTCTATCCATTTATAGGCAAATTTCATAACTTCATTTTTCTAACAGCAGCAAAGTATTCCATTGTGTAGATATACCACAGTTTCTTTATCCTGACATCAGTTCTCGGGCATACTGGTTGTTTCAGGTTCTGGCTATTGTGAATAGTGCTGCTATGAAAATAAAAGTGCAGATTGTGTTTCCGCTGTGTGTTTTTTGGCTTCCCAGGGTATATTCCCAGGGAGTGGATTGGCTGGGTCAAAGGGAGCTCAAATTCTAGTCTTTGGAGGAATGTCCATATTGTTTTCCAGAAAGGTTGTACAACTGACATTCCCACGAACAATGTATGAGAGTCCCCTTTTCACCACATCCACGCCAGCAATTGTTGTTTTTACACTTTTGAATATGGGCCAGTCTCTGTGGTGTGAGGTGATATCTCATTGTTGTTTTGATTTGCATCTCTCTGATGATTAGTGATGATGAGCATTTTTTCATATGCCTTTTGGCTATTCGAATTTCTTCCTTGTCAAAATTTCTGTTCAAATCTTCTCCCCATTTTTTATGGGGTTGGCTGTTTTCTTCTTATATAGCTGTGTGAGTGCCTGTACAAGTCCCATTCTGTGGACTGTATTTCTATCTTGGTCACTGTTTCTTTTGAGGGTGCAGAAGCTCTTTTGTTTCATGTAGTACCATATGTTTATCTTTTCTTCTAGTTGCTTTGTTAATGGTGTTTCACCATTGAAAATGTCTTTATCTTCAATGTCGTGGAGGGTTTTTCCTATATTTTCTTCAATGTACTTTATGGATTCAGGTCTGATACTGAGATCTTTAATCCATTTTGATCTGATTTCTGTGCAAGGTGTTAGACACAGGTCCAAATTCATTTTTTACATGTAGCTGTCCAGTTTTCCCAGCACCACTTGTTGAAGAGGCTTTCCTTACTCCATTTTAGGCTCGTTGCACCTTTATCAAAGATTAACTGATCATGTCTTTGAGGGTGGGTGTCCAGGATACTCAACTCTGTTCCACAAATCCACAGGTCTGTTTTTATTCCAGTACAACGCTGTTTTTATTACTGTTGCTTTGTAGTACAGTTTGAGGTTGGGAAAGGTGATGCCTCCCATCTTCTTTTTCCCAAGGATTGCTTTAGCTATCTGTGGGGGTTTATTATTCCATATGAATTTCAGGAGATTTGTTCAATTTCTTTAAAAAATGTCATGGGTATCCTTACGGGAACCGCATTGAATCTGTAGAAAGCTCTAGGGAGTATTACCATCTTGACAATGTTAATTCTCCCCATCCATGAGCAGGGAATGCATTTCCATTTCCTCGTGTCCTCTTTTATTTCTTGAAGCAGTGTCTTGTAGTTCTCTTTGTATAGGTCCTTTACACACTTGGTTAAGCTGATTCCTAGGTATTTGATTTTCTGTGGTACAATTGTGAATGGAATCGATTTCTTAATATCCCTTTCTTCTCTTTCGTTATTTGTGTATAGAAAAGCCACAGATTTTTTTGGGGCCCCTGTCACTCTACTATACATATCTATTGTTTCTAAGAGTTTTTTTGGTAGAGAGTTTAGGGTTCTCTAAGTATTATATCATGTCATCTGCAAATAATGATAGCTTGATTTCTTCCGTGCCTATCTTGATGCCCTTAATGTCCTTTTCTTCTCTGATTACTATGGCGAGTACTTCCAGTACTATATTGAATAAAAGAGGTGAGAGAGGGCAACCTTGTCGTGTTTCCTGATCTTAAGGGGAAGGCTTTCAATTTTTCCTCATTGAGAATGAGACTTGCTGTGGGCTTTTGTTAGATGACTTTGACTATCTTGGGAAGCTTCCTTCAATTCCCATTTTCTGGAGGGTTTTAATCATGAATGGGTGCTGGATCTTGTCAAATGCATTTTCTGCGATTATTGATAGAATCATATGGTTTTTATTTTTTTCTCTTATTGATATGATATATTATGTTGATTGATTTGTGAATGTTGAACCATCCTTGCATTCCCGGGACAAATCCCACTTGGTCATGATGTATGATCTTTTGATGAGTCTTTGGATTCTGTTTGATAGTATTTTGTTGAAGATCTTAGCATCTGTGCTCATCAAGGAGATTGGTCTGTAATTTTCCCTTCTTTGTGTTGTCTCTCCCTGTTTTGGGTATCAGAGTGATGTGTGCCTCGTAGAAGCTGTTTGGGAGTGTTTCTGTTTCTTCTATTTCCTGGAAGAGCTTGAACAGGACAGGCAGTAGGTCCTCCCTTAAAGGTTTGGTAGAATTCTCTAGTAAACCCACCTGGACCTGGGCTTTTGTGTTTGGGCAGACTTTTAATTACTGTTTCAGTTTCCTTGATGGCGATAGGCTTATTCAGGTATTGGAGGTCTTCTTGTTTCAATCATGGCAGGTTATAGGACTTCAGAAATTTATCCATTTCTTCTAGGTTCTCATGTTTTGCGGCATACAGGTTATCAAAGTAATCTTTGATTATCTTTCGTATTTCTGTCTTTTCTGTTGTGATGTCACCATTTTCATTTCTGATTCTGTTTATTTGGGTTTCTCTCTTTCCCTGTCCTTACAAGTCTTGCCAGTGGCTTGTCGATCTTGTTTACTTTTTTCAAAGAATCAGCTCTTGGTTTCATTAATCTTTCAGATTGTTTTTTTTTTTGGTTTCTAGCTCATTGATTTCCTCCCTAATTTTTATTATTTCCTTCATTCTGCCTGGGTTGGGGCTTCTTTTGTTGGTCTTTTCTAATATTTTCAGCTGTGAGGTCAGGTTATTTATGTGGGCCCTTTCTCCTTTCCTTATGAATGCTTGCAGAGCTATGAACTTTCCTCTTAACACAGCTTTTGCTGTGTCCCACAAGTTCTGATAGTTGGTACCTTCATTGTCATTTGTGTTGCAGGACTCCTAAGGGCCGCTGTATCTGCTCTGAATTGCCGCCTGCAAATCACTTTGTAGATAAGGGGTAGTCTAAATGTGGCAGTTTATCTGACCATGTATGCTGTACTAGCTGGTATAAATATTCTCCCAAGCTACCACAATCATCGTGGAACTAGCTAGATCTTACCAGCATATTAGCCTGGCCACGTAGGACCCCTAAGTAATTAGACCAGAGAGAAATGCTGTTTGCTTCCAAGCAAACAAGCATGGCTCCCTGATATACTCAAAGGCAACTAAAATACAAAACTACAATGAAGTAGAAGAGACTCGTGAAGGCTTGGAGAAATATTTAACTGGCATTAGTATTAGTCTTTGGTACAGAGACATGCCATCTCAGAAACCCCCTTCTCTACCCTTTAAAGGCATTTCCAGGCAGATCTTGGCTCAAAACATTAGCATATTAAAGGGCCTGGGTGAGGTGCAGGGGAGGGATTACCTAAGGGCATTTGACCCTCCCTGCTTTCCATAACAGTGGGAGGAAGGTCTGAGTTGCAGGGGTATAAAACTAGCCTGTTTCCTCTGTGTGCTTTCTTTTTGGGCTCTCTCTTTGTGGGCGCTCACCCCTTCTTGGGAGTCTTGTCTTCTTCTCCTTTCCACAGGGCCTTTACACGTGGTGGCCGCCATCTTGGCCTACACGTGGCTGGGGTTCTAGCCTGGAATCCTAAGCACCAGGCTTTTCCTTTTTGCTGATTTGTATGCCTGAACCTGTGATAAGTAAAGCCTTTTAAAACTGTATCCGGATTCCTGAGTTTTCATCCATTCCTCACTGGTTTCAGAGGTAGAAGGGAACTTCGCTTCCTGGCACTGTCGGGACCCCGGTGGAGCTCCCCGACATCTTGTTTCTCGGAACCTTTGGATTTCCTCTTTGCTTTCTTCTATGACCCATTTGTTGTTCAGCAGTGAGCTGTTCAGTTTCCAGGTGTTTGGTTTAGTTCCCTACTTCTGTGTATGGTTAACTACTATTTTCAGTGCATCATGATCTGAAAAGATGGTTGACACAATTTCTATCTTTTTTATTTTGTGGAGGTATGCTTTGTGGTCCAGTATATGGTCTATCTTGGAGAATGTTTCATGTGCACTGGAAAAAAATGTGTATTCAGCTTTTTTGGGACTGAAAAGCCCTGTATATATCAACCAACTCTCTTTTTTCCATTTCTTCCTTCAGGTCCAGTATTTCCCTGGTGACGTGGATGGCGTCAGGAGGGTGGTCCGAAGAGGCTGGGTGTGGCTTGGTCACCTTCTCAAAGTTCCAGCCCTTTATGCTGGAAAGGGGTGTCTCAGGGGCTGCCCGCCACCGGAAAGCACCTGGTGGGGAGAGCGGGGAGCTACTGTGCGTCGGAGTGGATTAGTTTATCTTTTAATACTTTCTAAAGACTGTTGTTATGTTCCTTTTGACTGTGATAATTATGTAATAGTTTTATAGTGTTTGTACTTTTTATTATAATTTCACTTTTATTATGTAATACTTTTAGAATATTTTTTAAGTTTTATTATGATTTTCTGGTTTTATGTGTGGTGCTGGAAAATAAGGTCTATAAAATTCCTGCCTCTTACAAAATTTATTAAAGTTTTTTCTTTATGTGTGATCTAGTTTTATAACATTTTTACAGTATATTGGAAATAATGTGAATTCTGTTTCAACAGCTTAAAAGTAATAATGTAATATTATTTTATATATAAAACAGATATGACTTGTTAAAAGTCATAAAAGTACATTTATAGTCTTACCAGATGCAACAATATTATTAGTATTTTGTTTGTATTTGTTTCCAGATTTTCTTCTACTTAGAAACCTAAACTTATTATTTGTATTTTGCTTTTTGATGCTGAACAAAATTAATATATATTTTCTCACTCACATACCATGAGGAAAAATTAATAGAGCTAACAGAATAGCGCATTAGAATAAGAAGACAGAAAATTTAGAAAAAGAATATCCAAGGGGGACAGAGAGATAGTACAAGATCCTTTTTATGTTTCCAGAAACGTATGTATTCACATCCAAGGTAAGTATTTTTTGCTTGAATATGACTGACCTGAGTTGGATTCCCTGTGTCCCATTGAACACCACCAGGAGTGAACCTGAGAACATAACCAGAAAACTATGTGTGGTTTTAAGAGAGTGCATTAATTAAGAACAGTGAGTGAATGAGACCAAAACACCAACAATAAACAAAATGAAAATCAATGGATGTTCTTGAGAGGGGGTAGATGGACACATATTTAAGATTAAGTAATTAGTTCAAACAATGCACCGAATTATGCAAACAAAATGGAAAAAATCCATCCAAAAATATGGATGACGCTGTGTGTAATGATATATCTTAAATATTCTTTGAACAATGTAATCATGAAGAATGAACTAGTTCCTGAGGCCCCATTCACTCTCAATGGAACAAACATCTCTGAATGCAGCAGTTATGTGTACCTAGGTTGAGAAATCAACATGATGAGCGACCTAAAACCTGAGCTGCGCAGGAGGAAGAAGGCTGGCATGGAATGCCTTCAAAGGCATCGAAGAAATAGCTAAAAGGACAAAGAACCTCTGGCTCCGGGCACATCTCTTTGACTCCACTGTTCTCCCTGCATGAACATATGCCTCAGAGACCTGGGCCCTACGAAAGCAGGATGAGAATGCTATTCGGGTCTTCCAGAGAGGAATCGAAAGAGCTATGCTTGGAATATCATGCCTCACTCAAGTGAGAGAAGGAATCCGGAGTTCTGACCTCCGTCGCTATTCCAGAATCAGGGACACTATCTTGTTTGCCAAGGCATCAAAAATCAGATGGGTGGGACATGTAATGGGATTTGGAGACAACCGCTGACTAGAGCCATTACCGACTGGATCCCACGGGATGTCAAAAGATCCACGTGGCCGCCCCCCTACAAGATGGTCAGACTTCCTTGTAAAGACCCTGAAGGAACGGTTTGAGGCTCTTCATATTCCTGAATCAACCAGATGCCATTGGGCTACATTGGCACGTGATAGAGTCCAATGGAAATGTCACTGGCACCCGCTCGAGCAAATCGATGAATAACGGGATTCAAGTGATCAAGTGATCAAGTGAACAATGTAAAATGTAAAATTATTGGTATGTGATAAACATGCAAGAGTTATGAGAGGAGCAGAAATAGAATTAAAAACGTTTCAAGGGGAGGTAGGTGGGGAGACAGAGAGGCAGAGAGAGAGAGAGAACAAGCTCCAAAGGGTTGAAACACATGAATTGCATGTGGAAGGTCACATTTGATTTCTTGGAGGTATTGATCGCAATAACCCCAAGTACTCAAGTACTACTGGATCACTTGATCACTTGATCACTTGAATCTCATTATTCTTTCATTTTGCTTGAGCGGGCACCAGTAACATTTCCTTTTAACCCTATCACGTGTCAATGTAGCCCAATGGCATCTGGTTGATTCAGAAATATGAAGAGCCTCAAACCGTTCCTTCAGGGTCTTTACAAAAATCTGACCATCTTGTAGGTGGGCGGCCACGTGATCTTTTGACATTACGTGGGATCCAGTGGGTAAAGGCTCTAGTCCAGCGGTTGTCTCAGGGCCCAGGTCTAAGAGGCATACGTTAATGCAGGAAGAAGCGGTGGAGTCAAAGAGGTGTGCCCAGAGCCGGAGGGTTCTTTTGTCCTTTTAGCTATTTTCTTCAATGCCTTTGAAGGCATTCCATGCCCGCTCACTACCTCCCTATGCAGCTCAGGTTTTAGGTCATTCATCATGTTGACTTCTCGACCTAGGTATACATAACTGCTGTATTCAGAGATGTTTATTCTATTGAGAGTGAATGGGGCCTCTGGAACTAGTTCATTTTTCATAAACATGGTTTTCTTTAGATTCAGCTGTAGACCTATCTTTCCACATTCTCGGTCAAAGTCAGCCAGCATTTGTACTGCTTGGCTAATGTTTGGTGTTATTAGAAACGATGTCATCAGCGAGCCGAGGTGGTGTAGTTGCTGACCATCTATCTTCACTCCCATTCCTTCCAATTCTAATAGTCCCATGATGTTCTTGAGGGTGGCACTGAAGAGTTGTGGTGAAATGGTATCACCCTGTCGAACCCCTCTTTTGACATCAATGATCACTTCCTAGTAGAATGGTGAAATCCTGGTGGTGACTCCATAATACAGCTCACGAAGGATCTTGATGTATTGGGTTTGAACACCCTGTTTGGCTAGGGCTTCGATGACTGCTTCAGACTCCACAGAATCAAAGGCTTTCTTTATTTTTATTTATTTATTTATTTATTTATTTATTTATTTATTTTTATTTAATAATTTTATTAATTTCATTGGGATTCCAGTTGCTTCCAAGCTCAATTCATACTCATATTAAGCTTTGCATTTGGTTTTCCTAAATTTTTTAAAAATCTTTTTTTAATTTTTTATTTTTACAACTACAAGGATATACAATTACAAAGTTCATATTTGGGTTTTGGTCATACAGTGTTCCAGCACCCATCCCGCCACCAGTGCCAATCTCACACCACCAACGTCCCCGATTCCCTCCCCTCTTCCTAGCCCTACTCCACGGCAGGTTCTTTATTTCTTTCACTTTCTCTCTCTTTCTCTTTTCCTTCCTCTCCAGACTATGGATTGCATTAAAGGGTTGTCATGTGTATCTTTTTGCCTCTATTTAATGCTCAGTTCTAGGTTGGCATTAGTACCCTCAACAATTGTTAGCACACTGTTCCATTTTCTGTCTTACCTAGCCTCTGACTCCCACACGTTTGTGATAATTTCCACCTTTGACAAGACCTCCTGATATATGTTTAACTTAACCTTGGATATTGGTATCATAATATGTACATATATATTTATGTTATGCAAATAAATGCAGTCATTCTGTATCTGTCTCCCTCCTTTTGGCTAATTTCGCTCAACATAATCTTCTCCATGTCCATTCATTTATAGGCAAATTTTATAACTTCATTCGATTCTCAGGCACTCTGGCTGCTTCCAGATTCTGGCTATTGTGAATAATGCTGCTATGAATATAAAAGTAGGGATGGTGTTTCCGCTGCGTATTTTTGGTTTCCCAGAGTACATTCCCAGGAGTGGTATGGCTGGGTCAAATGGTAGTTCAATTTCTATTCTTTGGAGGAATGTCAATATTGGTTTCCAGAAAAGCTGTACCAGCCGGCATTCCCACCAACAATGGATGAGTGTCCCCTTTTCCCCACATCCACGCCAGCACTTGCTGTTCTTGCTCTTTTGAATATGTGCCAGTCTCTGTGGTGTAAAGTGGTATCTCATTGTTGTTTTTGATTTGCATCTCTCTGATGATTAGTGATGATGAGCATATTTTCATATGTTTTTTAGCCATCCAAATTTCTTCCTTGCTGAAGTTTCTGTTCATTTCTTCTCCCCATTTTTTTGATGGGGTTGCTTCATTTCTTCTTGTAAAGTTCTACCAGTGCCTGATATATCCTGGATATTAACCCCTTGTTAGATGGGTATTGGGTGAATATTCTTTCCCATTCTGTGGACTTCTTTTGTATCTTAGTCACTGTTTCTTTTGAGGTGCAGAAGCTTTTTTAGTTTTTTGTAGTTCCATACGTTTATCTTTTCTTCTAGTTGCTTTGCTAGTGATGTTTCACCTTTGAAGATGCTTTTAGCTTCAATGTCGTGGAGGGTTTTTCCTATATTTTCTTCAATGTACTATGGATTCAAATCTGATATTGAGATCTTTAATCCATTTTCATCTGATTTGTGTGAATGGTGTTAGACACAGGTCCAAATTCATTTTTTTTTACATGTCGCTGCCCAGTTTTCCCAATGCCACTTGTTGAAGAGGCTTTCCTTACTCCATTTTAGGCTTGTTGCATCTTTATCAAAGATTAAATGATCATGTGTTTGAAGTTGAGTGTCAGGATACTCAATTCTATTCCACAGGTCCACAGTTCTGTTTTTATTCCAATACCATGCTGTTTTAATTACTACTGTCTTGTAGTACAGTTTGAAGTTGGGAAAGGTGATGCCTCCCATCTTCTTTTTCCCGAGGATTGCTTTAGCTGTCCTTGGGAATTTATTGTTCCATACAAATTTCAGGAGCGTTTGGTCCATTTCTTTGAAGTATGTCATGAGTATCCTTACAGGGACTGCATTGAATCTGTACAGAGCTCTAGGGAGTATTACCATTTTGACATTGTTGATTCTCCCCATCCATGAGCAGGGAATGTGTTTCCATTTCCTTGTGTCCTCTTTTATCTCTTGGAGCAGTGTTGGGCGCCATTACTCCACCCACTGCCACGTTGCCTTTCCGCACATGCGCAGGGTCCTGTGTCCCCGCATGCGCGGGGTCTGGTGTCCGTGCATGCGCAGAGTCCCTGGCGTGGTGTGATTGGGCTTTGTCCAATCAGGGGCATATTTCGTCAGCCTCGTTCGAGCTCGTATGAGCTCGCTGCGACCTCTGCGGAGCCAATGGGAAGTGGACATGTCGACTCTCACCATTTGTGCCAGCCAATGGGAAACAGTCACGCCCGAATAGCACTGTATAAAAGCAGCTTGCACAAAGGGTCAGAGTCCTTTTCGCTATGATAAGTATCAAACTAAAGAGCTCCAGTAAAGCGTGTTCTGAGAAGAATCCTGTTGTGAGTCGTTCTTCACCGCGGGCAGTCGAGGGGCATTTCACAGAGCAGTGTCTTGTAATTTTCTTTGTACAGGTCCTTTTACACACTTGGGTAAGTTGATTCCTAGGCATTTAATTTTCTGTGGCACAATTGTGAATGGAATTGTTCCCTTAATATCCCTTTCTTCTCTTTCGATATTTGTATATAGGAAAGCCACTGACTTTTGGGTGTTGATTTTGTATCCTGCCACTCTACTATATGTGTCTATTGTTTCTAGGAGTTTTTGGTAGAGAGTTAGGGTTCTCTAGGTATAATATCATGTCATCTGCAAATAATGATAGCTTGACTTTTTCCTTGCCTGTCTGGATACCCTTGATGTTCTTTTCTTCTCTGATTGCTATGGCCGAGTACTTCCAGTACTATATTGAATAAAAGTGGTGAGAGTGGGTAACCTTGTCTTGTCCCTGATCTCAGGGGGAAGGCTTTCAACTTTTCCTCATTTAGAATGATGCTCGCTGTGGACTTTTGGTAGATGGTTGTAACTATCTAGAGGTGCCGCATGACCGCTCAGTCGGTGTGAGCTCTAAGTCTCGGGGGTAACCAGCTGAAGAAATCAGGAGAACAGGGACGTCGGCGCAATGGACAGACAGGCACAGACACAAGGGAGGTCAAATGCTGCTGCTGCCATTTACTGAAGGCAAAACTTTTCTTTTTATGTTCAACAAATGCACAGACACAAGATTACACCAGTTATTTTTTTAGCAAAGGAGACATTTTTAACATCAAAAGGAGTTTATCGTGTCTACCACATATGACCACCTCTTTGCCTGCTTGCCTGCACCTGTTTTCAGACATGTTTTCTGGCGCCTTTTTGTTTTTACATACTTTCATATTTGCCTTAAGTAAGATACATATTTTTTTTAATTTTGATATTCATAGAATTACTTACTATCTCTATGCACATCACTTGATCACTTGATCACTTGAATCCCATTATTCATCGATTTGCTCGAGCGGGCGCCAGTAACATTTCCATTGGACCCTATCACGTGCCAATGTAGCCCAATGGCATCTGGTTGATTCAGGAATATGAGGAGCCTCAAACCGTTCCTTCAGGGTCTTAACAAGGAAGTCTGACCATCTTGTAGGTGGGCGGCCACGTGATCTTTTGACATCCCGTGGGATCCAGTCGATAACTGGCTCTAGTCCAGCGGTTGTCTCCAAATCGCATTACATGTCCAGCCCATCTGATTTTCGATGCCTTGGCAAACGAGACAGCGTCCCTGATTCTGGAATAGCGGCGGAGGTCAGAACTCCGATTCCTTCTCTCACTTGAGTGAGGCGTGATATTCAAGCATAGCTCTTTCGATGCCTCTCTGGGAGACCCAAATAGCATTCTCATCCTGCTTTCGTAGGGCCCAGGTCTCTGAGGTGTATGTTAATGCAGGGAGAATGGTGGAGTCAAAGAGATGTGCCCGGGCCGGGAGGTTCTTTTGTCCTTTTAGCTATTTCTTCGATGCCTTTGAAGGCATTCCATGCCGCTCTCTTCCTCCTGCGCAGCTCAGGTTTTAGGTCGTTCATCATGTTGACTTCTCAACCTAGGTACACATAACTGCTGCATTCAGAGATGTTTGTTCCATTGAGAGTGAATGGGGCCCTCTGGAACTAGTTCATTTCTCATGAACATAGTTTTTCTTCAGATTCAGCTGTGGACCTACCTTTCCACATTCTCGGTCAAAGTCAGCCAGCATTTGTGCCGCTTGGCTAATGTTTGGTGTTATTAGAGCGATGTCATCAGCGAGCCGGAGGTGGTGTAGTTTCCGACCATCTATCTTCACTCCCATTCCTTCCCATTCCTAATTGTCTCATGATGTTCTCGAGGGTGGCACTGAAGAGTTTTGGTGAGATGGTATCACCCCTGTCGAACCCTCTTTTTTGACATCAATGATCACTTCAACTTACCTCCAAACTACCACAAATATTCTACCCACCCCTCTGAGAGAGTCCCACAAAGTAATGAGAATATATTGCCCGCATGGCAGAGCCTGGCAAGCTGTCCGATGCGTGTTTGATATGCCAAATCCAGTAACAAAATGTTTATTTTCTATGCACATATTATAGATTAACTTAACTTACTCCTAAATAGAAACTTCTATGCAGAGTTTATTATTGTAAGATTATTAAGATTTTGTACCAGAAAGTGTTAACTTTAACAAGCCCAATTATTTTTCACACAGGAGGTTTAGGGAGGCTAATCACTGCATTCCCGTCAACAGGGGGGTAGCCAGTCGCCTCGACCCATAGGTCAAGAATTCTCCCTTCCCGCTAATGATGGGAAGCAAAGGCCTGAAGGCCACAAGCCTTTCCCTATCAAGGACCTGAGACCAGCTCAGGCCTTGGCAGCCAGATGCTGCGCGGGCTGGCATTTTTTTTTTTACTATCTTTGTTTTATGCTATAATTGTGTATAATGAAAACTACGGTTGCCGCGAGGTTTTTCTTCTTTGTTCAGTCTCTTCATTACTCAGAGTCTAAGTTTCAGCATAAACAAGCGCTCTAATTGCACACCAAGCATTCTTAGGGACAACCAAGAGATTCTAGGGGGGCTTTGTTGTCGACCAGTCCCTTTTTTAGGGGAAGCACCGTCTGGTAACTGTCCCTTTTTAGGGGAAGTACCGAAGCCATCCCCTGGCCCAGTGAGCACTTTCATGCTACGCGAGCCGGTGCTGCGGGATCCGTGGCATAGAGGAAAGTCCCTTCACATCCCATTTTCTGGAGGGTTTTAATCATGAGCACGGGTGCTGGATCTTGTCAAATGCTTTCTCTGCGTCTATTGATAGGATCATATGGTTTTTATTTTTTCTTTTATTGATATGATGTATTATGTTGACTTGCGAATGTTGAACCATCCTTGCATTCCCGGGATGAATCCTACTTTGTCATGATGTTTAATCTTCTTGATGAATCTTTGGATTCTGTTTGCTCTTATTTTGTTGAAGATTTTAACATCCGTGTTCATCAGGGATATTGGTCTTTAGTTTTTCGTTCTTTTGTGTTGTCTCTCCCTGCTTTTTGGTATCAGGGTGTCACACGTTGCCTCATAGAAGCTGTTTGGGGAGTGTTTCTGTTTCTTTATTTCCTGGAAGAGGTTGAAAAGGACTGGCAGTAGGTCCTCCTTAAAGCTTTGGTAGGGTTCACTAGTGAATCCGTCTGGACCTGGTCAAAGGCTTTCTTTAAATCAATGAACGTGAGACAGAGCTGCATATTGTACTCCCTACAAACCTCAATGAGCTTTGTTATCGTGTGGATATGGTCGGTTGTGCTGAATCTTTTCCAGTAGCCAGCTTGCTCGCATGGTTGTCCTTCATCTAGTGTTCTGCTAATCCTGTTCAGGAAGACTTGTGTAAACAGCTTGTAGATGACGGACCAACAGGCAGATGGGGCGATAGTTGCCGATGTCGTGAATGTCTCCCTTCTTGAACAGTAGAACTGTCCTGCTGGTTTTCCATTGGGAGGGCACCTTGCATTCGGACAGGTAGCGTGTGAAGAGCCGAGATAGTGTATTGATGAGTACTGATGGCAGATTCTTCAGGTGTTTGGGTCTGACTTTGTCTGGGCTTGGTGCTGTTCCCTTCTTTACCAACGAGATGGCATGTCCAGATTTCAGAAGGGAGAACATTGGGAATGACATATCCATCCTGTGGAATTTGGTATGTGTGCAGGTGGACGTTGCCATCAAAGAGATCTGAGCAGAAGTCCTGGATAATCTTCACCATTGCCTTTCTGGAAGATGTGATAGATCCATCAGCGGCGTCGGAAGGCAGTTATCCTGGTCTTATAGTTGGCGAAGGACGGGCGGGCGGTGCAAATGCTTTTCCTGGCTTCTGCTGCATATCCCAGTATTTCTGCTCTTCTGTCTTTGAGGTCTTCTTTTATTGCTTCTCTGCACTGTTTTTGCAAGCTTGGATGTTAGCATTTGGTCACCTGAGGCTCGCGCCTTGCCACGTTCGCAAATGAGCTCGAAAGTTTCTGAAGACAGGCATCCTTTTGTGTCTTTTTCTCTCTCAGTATTCTTCGCACAATCATGGAGGTGCTGAACCAGTCGGTTGTATTCTTCATCGATGTCGTCAATGATGGTATCTTCCCATGTTTCTGCAATGGTGCCAAAGAGTTTGCCTTTGGTGGTCGTTCTGGGAGTAGTCTTCTTAAACTTTGCAGCCTTTTCTCCCCATTGCGTGACGTAGCATTTTGCCAGAGGAGGCGGTGGTCCGATCCTGTTTGAAATTTGTGGGCGACAGCAATATGGGTCGGACAAAACCATTGATTGAAGATATGTGGTAAAATTTCATTGTGGAACTGTCCACCAGGAGATTCCCATGTCCAAAGTGTCACTTCAGTCTTCTGGAACTGTGAATTCCCATGAATGGTCTTGGTGGACATGATGAACTTACATAGTCTCTTACCCTGTTCGTTTCCATTCTAGGCCATGGTCCCAATGTGGTGTTCTTCAGCTGATCTTCTCGGTCCTATCTTGGCATTAAAATCACCGACTAGTTCGGAGCAATAGCCCAGCGGGTAGGACGTTTGCCTTGCATGCAGCCGGCCTGTGCCGGCCTGGGTTTGATCCCCGGCATCCCATATGGTTCCCAGAGCACCACCAGGGAGTGATTCCTGAGTGCAGAGCCAGGAGTAGCCTCTGAGCATTGCCGAGTGTTTGACCCTAAAAGCAAAAATAAATAAATAAATAAATATAATCACCTACTATGATCTTTTAGAAGGTATAATCTTTTTTTTATAGAACTCCTCCAGTTCAATGTAGAATTTCTCAGTTTCATCTTCCTTGAATGTGGATGTTGGTGCGTAGACAATGAAAATAGGAAATTGCTGTAGTGGGCCACATTTCTTCAAGTGTAATCGTCCTTTCCGGTTTGTTAGGCACTCAAATGAATCAATGTTGAAGGCCATGTTACGTGTTTTACAAGGACACAACACCCACGACACCTCTTTTGTCATATGTTCCGCGGAACAATTCTTCTCTGGTGTCAAATACAGCGTGATGCTACTGACGCCTCCCTCATCTCAGTCAGACCAATGATGTCTTACTTGAACTTTTGCGCTTGCACCACCAGATCCTCAATATATGCCGATGCCAGTGTACATGCACTGAAAGTACAGACAGTCATTTTAGTCCTTCTTCATTTTGGTAGCCTAGGTTGGCT
>JAJIBD010038658.1:0-30230 GCA_021461705.1 Cryptotis parvus
GGGCAGTCGAGGGCATTTCACAGAGCAGTGTCTTGTAATTTTCTTTGTACAGGTCCTTTTACACACGCGGGTAAGTTGATTCCTAGGCATTTAATTTTCTGTAGCACAATTGTGGAATGGAATTGTTTCCCTTAATATCCCTTTCTTCTCTTTCGATTTTGTATATAGGAAAGCCACTGACTTTTGAGTGTTGATTTTTGTATCCTGCCACTCTACTATATGTGTCTATTGTTTCTAGGAGTTTTTTTGGTAAGAGAGTTAGGGTTCTCTAGGTATAATATCATGTCATCTGCAAATAATGATAGCTTGACTTTTTCCTTGCCTGTCTGGATACCCTTGATGTTCTTTTCTTCTCTGATTGCTATGGCGAGTACTTCCAGTACTATATTGAATAAAAGTGGTGAGAGTGGGTAACCTTGTCTTGTCCCTGATCTCAGGGGGGAAGGCTTTCAACTTTTCCTCATTTAGAATGATGCTTCTGTGGACTTTTTGGTAGATGGTTGTAACTATCTAGAGGTGCCGCAGGACCGCTCAGTCCGGTGTGAGCTCTAAGTCTCGGGGGTAACCAGCTGAAGAAATCAGGAGAACAGGGACGTCGGCGCAATGGACAGACAGGCACAGACACAAGGGAGGTCAAATATGCTGCTGCCATTTACTGAAGGCCAAAACTTTTTTTTTTTATGTTCAACAAATGCACAGACACAAGATTACACCAAAGTTATTTTTTAGCAAAGGAGACATTTTTTAACATCAAAAGGAGTTTATCGTGTCCACCACATATGACCACCTCTTGCCTGCTTTGCCTGCACCTGTTTTCAGACATGTTTTTCTGGCGCTTTTTGTTTTTACATACTTTCATATTTGCCTTAAGTAAGATACATATTTTTTAATTTTTGATATTCATAGAATTACTTACTATCTCTATGCACATCACTTGATCACTTGATCACTTGAATCCCATTATTCATCGATTTGCTCGAGCCGGGCGCCAGTAACATTTCCATTGGACCCTATCACGTGCCAATGTAGCCCAATGGCATCTGGTTGATTCAGGGAATATGAGGAGCCTCAAACCGTTCCTTCAGGGTCTTAACAAGGAAGTCTGACCATCTTGTAGGTGGGCGGCCACGTGATCTTTTGACATCCCGTGGGATCCAGTCGGTAACGGCTCTAGTCCAGCGGTTGTCTCCAAATCGCATTACATGTCCAGCCCATCTGATTTTTTCGATGCCTTGGCAAGCGAGACAGCGTCCCCTGATTCTGGAATAGCGGCGGAGGTCAGAACTCCGATTCCTTCTCTCACTTGAGTGAGGCGTGATATTCCAAGCATAGCTCTTTTCGATGCCTCTCTGGGAGACCCAAATAGCATTCTCATCCCTGCTTTTCCTAGGGCCCAGGTCTCTGAGGTGTATGTTAATGCAGGGAGAATGGTGGAGTCAAAGATGTGCCCGGAGCCGGAGGTTCTTTGTCCTTTTAGCTATTTCTTCGATGCCTTTGAAGGCATTCCATGCAGCTCTCTTCCTCCTGCGCAGCTCAGGTTTTAGGTCGTTCATCATGTTGACTTCTCAACCTAGGTACACATAACTGCTGCATTCAGAGATGTTTGTTCCATTGAGAGTGAATGGGGCCTCTGGAACTAGTTCATTTCTCATGAACATAGTTTTCTTCAGATTCAGCTGTAGACCTACCTTTCCACATTCTCGGTCAAAGTCAGCCAGCATTTGTGCCGCTTGGCTAATGTTTGGTGTTATTAGAACGATGTCATCAGCGAAGCGGAGGTGGTGTAGTTTCCGACCATCTATCTTCACTCCCATTCCTTCCCATTCTAATTGTCTCATGATGTTCTCGAGGGTGGCACTGAAGAGTTTTGGTGAGATGGTATCACCCTGTCGAACCCCTCTTTTGACATCAATGATCACTTCAACTTACCTCCAAACTACCACAAATATTCTACCCACCCCTCTGAGAGAGTCCCACAAAGTAATGAGGAATATATTGCCCGCATGGCAGAGCCTGGCAAGCTGTCCGATGCGTGTTTGATATGCCAAATCCAGTAACAAAATGTTTATTTTCTATGCACATATTATAGATTAACTTAACTTACTCCTAAATAGAAACTTCTATGCAGAGTTTATTATTGTAAGATTATTAAGATTTTTGTACCAGAAAGTGTTAACTTTAACAAGCCCAATTATTTTTCACACAGGAGGTTTAGGGAGGCTAATCACTGCATTCCCGTCAACAGGGGGTAGCCAGTCGCCTCGACCCATAGGTCAAGAATTCTCCCTTCCCGCTAATGATGGGAAGCAAAGGCCTGAAGGCCACAAGCCTTTCCCTATCAAGGACCTGAGACCAGCTCAGGCCTTGGCAGCCAGATGCTGCTGCGGGCTGGCATTTTTTTTTTACTATCTTTGTTTTATGCTATAATTGTGTATAATGAAAACTACGGTTGCCGCAGGTTTTTCTCTTTGTTCAGTCTCTTCATTACTCAGAGTCTAAGTTTCAGCATAAACAAGCGCTCTAATTGCACACCAAGCATTCTTAGGGACAACCAAGAGATTCTAGGGGCTTTGTTGTCGACAGTCCCTTTTTAGGGGAAGCACCGTCTGGTAACTGTCCCTTTTTAGGGGAAGTACGAAGCCATCCCCTGGCCCAGTGAGCACTTTCATGCTACGCGAGCGGTGCTGCGGGATCCGTGGCATAGAGGAAAGTCCCTTCACATCCCATTTTCTGGAGGGTTTTAATCATGAACGGGTGCTGGATCTTGTCAAATGCTTTCTCTGCGTCTATTGATAGGATCATATGGTTTTTTATTTTTCTTTTATTGATATGATGTATTATGTTGACTTGCGAATGTTGAAACCATCCTTGCATTCCCGGGATGAATCCTACTTTGTCATGATGTTTAATCTTCTTGATGAATCTTTGGATTCTGTTTGCTCTTATTTTGTTGAAGATTTTAACATCCGTGTTCATCAGGGATATTGGTCTTTAGTTTTCGTTCTTTGTGTTGTCTCTCCCTGCTTTGGGTATCAGGGTGACACGTGCCTCATAGAAGCTGTTTGGGAGTGTTTCTGTTTCTTTATTTCCTGGAAGAGGTTGAAAAGGACTGGCAGTAGGTCCTCCTTAAAGCTTTGGTAGAGTTCACTAGTGAATCCGTCTGGACCTGGTCAAAAGGCTTTCTTTAAATCAATGAACGTGAGACAGAGCTGCATATTGTACTCCCTACAAACCTCAATGAGCTTTGTTATCGTGTGGATATGGTCGGTTGTGCTGAATCTTTTCCAGTAGCCAGCTTGCTCGCATGGTTGTCCTTCATCTAGTGTTCTGCTAATCCTGTTCAGGAAGACTTGTGTAAACAGCTTGTAGATGACGGACAACAGGCAGATGGGGCGATAGTTGCCGATGTCGTGAATGTCTCCCTTCTTGAACAGTAGAACTGTCCTGCTGGTTTTCCATTGGGAGGGCACCTTGCATTCGGACAGGTAGCGTGTGAAGAGCCGAGATAGTGTATTGATGAGTACTGATGGCAGATTCTTCAGGTGTTTGGGTCTGACTTTGTCTGGGCTTGGTGCTGTTCCCTTCTTTACCAACGAGATGGCATGTCAGATTTCAGAAGGGAGAACATTGGGAATGACATATCCATCCTGTGGAATTTGGTATGTGTGCAGTGGACGTTGCCATCAAAGAGATCTGAGCAGAAGTCCTGGATAATCTTCACCATTGCCTTTCTGGAAGATGTGATAGATCCATCACGCGCGTCGGAAGGCAGTTATCCTGGTCTTATAGTTGGCGAAGGACGGGCGGGGCGGTGCAAATGCTTTTCCTGGCTTCTGCTGCATATCCCAGTATTTCTGCTCTTCTGTCTTTGAGGTCTTCTTTTATTGCTTCTCTGCACTGTTTTGCAAGCTTGGATGTTAGCATTTGGTCACCTGAGGCTCGCGCCTTGCCACGTTCGCAAATGAGCTCCGAAAGTTTCTGAAGACAGGCATCCTTTTGTGTCTTTCTCTCTCTCAGTATTCTTCGCACAATCATGGAGGTGCTGAACCAGTCGGTTGTATTCTTCATCGATGTCGCCAATGATGGTATCTTCCCATGTTTCTGCAATGGTGCCAAAGAGTTTGCCTTTGGTGGTCGTTCTGGGAGTAGTCTTCTTAAACTTTGCAGCCTTTTCTCCCCATTGCGTGGACGTAGCATTTTGCACGAAGGAGACGGTGGTCCGATCCTGTTTGAAATTTGTGGACGACAGCAATATGGGTCAGACAAAACCATTGATTGAAGATATGTGGTAAATTTCATTGTGGAACTGTCCACCAGGAGATTCCCATGTCCAAAGTGTCACTTCAGTCTTCTGGAACTGTGAATTCCCATGAATGGTCTTGGTGGACATGATGAACTTACATAGTCTCTTACCCTGTTCGTTCCATTCTAGGCCATGGTCCCAATGTGGTGTTCTTCAGCTGATCTTCTCGGTCCTATCTTGGCATTAAAATCACCGACTAGTTCGGAGCAATAGCCCAGCGGGTAGGACGTTTGCCTTGCATGCAGCCGGCCTGTGCCGGCCTGGGTTTGATCCCCGGCATCCCATATGGTTCCCCAGAGCACCACCAGGAGTGATTCCTGAGTGCAGAGCCAGGAGTAGCCTCTGAGCATTGCCGAGTGTGACCCTAAAAAGCAAAAAATAAATAAATAAATAAATATAATCACCTACTATGATCTTTTAGAAGGTATAATCTTTTTTATAGAACTCCTCCAGTTCAATGTAGAATTTCTCAGTTTCATCTTCCTTGAATGTGGATGTTGGTGCGTAGACAATGAAAATAGAAATTGCTGTAGTGGGCCACATTTCTTCAAGTGTAATCGTCCTTTCCGGTTTGTTAGGCACTCAAATGAATCAATGTTGAAGGCCATGTTCGTGTTTACAAGGACACAACACCACCGACACCTCTTTTGTCATATGTTCCACGGAACAATTCTTCTCTGGTGTCAAATACAACGTGATGCTACTGACGCCTCCTCATCTCAGTCAGACCAATGATGTCTTACTTGAACTTTTGCGCTTGCACCACCAGATCCTCAATATATGCTTACGATGCCAGTGTACATGCACTGAAAGTACAGACAGTCATTTTAGTCCTTCTTCATTTTGGTAGCCTAGGTTGGCTGCGAAATTTTATCAGACACTGCTTGTTTGCCTTTTTACTTCTGCCGATATTTTTTCAGGGTGTCAGGAAAATAAACATTTTGAAATTGAAAAATTTTTAATGTTTTAAAATTTTTAATAATACATTTCAAAATGTTTATTTTCCTGACATGGGGCAGAGCTGCTACTGGCTCTCACTGTGCCAAGCCGCTCATCAGGTGCCCGGGAGGGATGGCAGGTTCTAGCCCTGACCTGCCACCCCAGCAGAGCCTCACAACAAGCCAGACGACCCCCACTCCATGAAGACCTCCATTTTCCACATCCGGACTTCCCCCTCGTCAGAACTCCACCCAGCAGACCAGCCTATCACAGCCCGGCTTGCACGGCCATAAGCACGCACGGTTCATCAATAAATGCTGGATTTTGAGATGACTACAAGAGTAGGCTATCCGCACAGCAGAGCCTGACAAGCCACCTGTGTCGTATTTGATATGCCAGATACCAGTAACAATTATAGACCTCATTTCCATGACCTGATGGAATGGTTTGAGGCTCTTTATGTTCCTGGAGCAAGCAGGTGCCCTTGGGCTCTACTTGCATGAGACAGGTCATATGGAGATGTTACTGGTGCCCGCTGAGCAAATCGACAATGAACGAGTAGACAGTGACAGTGACAGTGACATTTTAAAATGTTTTATTGTTATAGACATCAAACAAAATATGACAGCAGAAATTAGTTCAGTAGAATATGGAACACAATATAAATAAATTCATCTACTGAAAGATTAGTTAATAAAAGTAAAGTCCAAATGATAAAGTGGAGGCAACACAAAATAATTAGTGATGGTTGGCAATAAAAAGACCTTTGAAGCAAATGTTAATAAAAGGAATAAAATTACTATGCTAGGTCAGAAAATACAAGTTAAGCCAAAAAATATTGAAAAGATAAGAAGTATCGGGCCAGAAGTGATAGCTCTGTGGGTAGGATATTTGCCTTGCCCTTGGGCCAACCTGGTTTCAATCCCCAGCATCCCATATTGTCCCCTGAGTATGGGAAGGAGTAATTCCTGAGTGCAGAGCCAGGAGTGACCCCTGAGCATTGCTGGGTGTGGCCCAAAAAGTTAAAAAAGACAAATGAAGAAAGGAAAATTAAAAAAGAAGTATTTCATGTTGTTAATAGGTAGAAAAAAACATAAATCTTATTGTATCTGATATCTATTTTGGACTACTTTGTCTAAGAAAATTCAACTAAAGGAGGTACAATGACGAAAAAATCCTGTATGAAATGTGCTGATCTTCCGACATGGCCCTATCAGATCTTATTTTCAGCTTCTGGCTATTTTGACCAGAGAAGAAAACTGGACTTCCTAATCTGGATGGTTATGGGACAAAAATTTTTGCCCTTAAAACATAGTTCACTGTCCTGATCATTGGGAAAAAAGCTAATCTCTCTTTATTCTTAGTTATTCCTTCATTCTTCTCACGTCCTAACCACACTACTGTGTCTTGGCTTCTGTCTCTCCCATCATCTGCCTTTCCTGACCATTGGACTTCCCACTCTGCTGTGAAACTTTTTTTGCTCCTGTTAGACTGAATTAATTCTATTATTATTTTTATTAGTTCATTGGCAGAATATTTCCCCACATTCTAATAAGGTTTTGGCTCTGAAAGAAGTATTTATTACATTTATATTTTAGCCCCAAAGGAAACCTGGAAAAAGTAAACTGGAACAAGAAACTAAATTAATTTTCAATTTTCAAGGATATTAACAGATGAAATATGGTCAGAAAAATTTCCTGAAGTAAAATAACCACAGTCCCATTTAGTTCTTGCCATTAATGTGGTTTGTCATAGTCCCAGATTAAATCCATTAAAAAATATTCTGCTTTTTTAAGCAAACCTTCCTCTAAATTTAAGGTAAATGAAAAAAGTCCATTCAAGGTCATAAATATTGTAGTACTAAAATAATAAATATTTGTCCACCGCTGTTTTGGGCCCTGAAAAAGACACTAAAACGACTATTTCTCTGCCTTTGGTAGCAGGTAGCTGGGGGTGCAGTTTCTTTGTCTTTCAGAAAAGTCTTTGCACATAAAAAGTTTGTGGCCTCTGTGGGAATTACATAAATCCCCACATTCCGGCCCCTTCATTACAAGAAGTAAATAATGAATCCACTGACAACCAAATACACCACATCCCTGCTGGCAAGAAATTTGTATTCTAGTATGTGAGGCGCAAACAGGAAAAAAAAAAGGTAAGGTCTGCTTGCATAGAGGAAAATAAAGTGAGGAGAGGAGGACAATTAGAACCTTCTTTAAATGGTGATGTTGTGACCTCAAATAAGGTTGCTAGGGACGGCTAGCCCAGAGGGAATAATGGTAGAGCAGTCCTAGCAAAAAATAGCAGATTCAGAGCCGCTCTGGAGGGTACCTGGCCCGTTCAAAGATAACCTATGAGCAGTCAGTGTGGCTGGAACTGACCAATGAGGGGAGACAGCACAGGAGAAAATTCGGAGGCAAAAAAAAGAGATCTTAACTCTGATGAGTATTTTGAGTCAAAAAGTCACATAATCTGATACCCCGTTTTGGTGGGTCATGACCAATGTTGATGGTGGCTGGAAGCATTGTTTTGGTAGCAGTTAAGAAATGGTCAAATTCTGTCTTTGTGTTTTTGGTAGAACCATCAGAATTTGCATCAGACTCAGATGCAATGATTCTGGGAGAGAAAACAAAACATTAGGGAGATCAGGGAGAGGAAACACAGTGCCAGCTTGCTATCAGTAACCGACCATATGCTCATCAAGAACCCTTGCCAAAGGTGGAGCTTTTTGTAAACAGATTTTATTTTTTTTTATCCCAGGATATTCAATTAGAATCCTCAGGACGATGGCCTTATGGGTAGGTTTATGGCCATATGATTCCCAATGAACGCGATCTTCCAGTACTCTGCTTCAGGAGATTGCACTGTGCAAAAGTGGGTGGGTGGGCAGAATCTTGGGCAGATGAATCCCTTCTGATCCTTTGCACACAAAGCTGAGAGTACTCTAATACAGTTGAAGTGTGTCAACTTCATTATGGAAGGTTTCCTGGAGAAGTTCGATTCCTGACAAAGGCAAGAACGTGAAAGAAGGGATGAGGCCTGGGATGCCCGCTGGCTCGTATTCGCTGCCTCTTTGGACATCCCACCCCTTGAGCATTCAAGTCGCAGGCGCAGCGCTAGGACAGCCACGCCTCTCCTCGAGAAGGACCCGCGGGGTATCAATCTCAGTCGCCCGCGTCTGGGTTTCCGGGGGTCCCGATTTCAGGGAGGACCTAACCGGATGAAGGTCGCGCTGCCTCTTCCGCCCGCTTTCGCGTTCGCCTTCTTAGCGGGGCGGAGCGGCCGCCATCTTTCGCGCAGGCGCAGTCCGCTTTCCACGTGCGGCGGAATGCCGGCTGGGCACGTCTCGCGTGTCCGGGCGTTGTATCGGCGCATCTTGCTGCTGCACCGGGTTCTTCCCCCGGACCTCAAAGCCCTCGGTGACCAGTATGTGAAGGACGAATTTAGGAGACATAAGACCGTTGGTTCTGATGAGGCACAGCGTTTCTTGCAGGAATGGGAGGCAAGTGACCGCCCCCTCTGGTTCGACCTTTGGGCTTCCTCCCAGGTGTCCCGGCTCGTCTCGGTGCGAGATCTCCCCCGTCCCCCGGTTTCCAGGTCCCCCCCCCCCCCCCCCCACGCCTGATTGGACGCAGCGTCTATCTGTTTCTTTTGAATTAAACAGCTCACAGCTTTCCCAGCACCGCTTGGCCGCAGAACATCCCACGCGCCCCGATTTCTCCCAGCGGCTTCGGGCTTGAGTAGTTCCCGCTAGGTCCACGCCCCCGTTGCAGCTGTTGAGCTCGAACCCGTGCCAGGGGCTGAGGGGCGAGGATGGGAGATCGAATGGGAAAACAAAAAAACAAAACAAAACAAAACAAACAAAAAAAAACAAAGCGAAAGCGTCAGGGTCTCCTCGCACTTTTCAGGAGCCGGCTAGTAAATCTGTGGTTCCCCGGTGCCTTCGTGTTCAGGCCCAGGGATTTGTTTTTTGACTGCAGCGCTCCTTGAGGTTTTGTTCGTACAGAAATCCTCACCCCGGAAGGACTGCACGCGAGGAGGAGTAAAGAATGTGCCGGTCAGAGTTCAATCGAGGGAAAGTTAGTTTCAGCGGTGTCGCTAACCCAGGATATTGTGTTGCATTGCCTTACAGCACTGAAATAGAGAGGAATTAGCTGTTTGGTTTCAGTGAAGAAAAGGTATTTGCGCTAGTATGTGGGCTTGGCGGTCCTGCAGGATTGCCCCTAGTTCTGATTGGCAGACATCAAGGAATGGAACCGGAGACTTTGAAAATTCATTCAGACTTTCGAAAGCGGGAGCAATTTTGGTATTAGAACAGAGATAAGCAATTTGCAATTTAAAGAGTGGAGAGATGGCTGGTCCGTTAAAAAAGAATTGTTTTTTAAAGTAGGAAATAAAGGTTAGGACTGGAGTGTTCGTACCTGCACGCCGCTGCCCTGTGTTTGATCCTAGCAGCCCCTATGGTCCCATGAGCGCCTTCAGAAGTTATTACTGATGCAGCGCCAGGAGACATCCCTGAGCATGCAGATGTCGCGCCCCCACCCCCAAAGTTAGCCTTAGAGGAACAAAACTTTGTGAATTGCAGAATTAGAGACTTAGGATAAAAAGGCAAAAATTAGAATTAAACATTTTTTAAAACATTTTATTGTACCATCGTGAGATATACAATTACAACGTTGTTCACGTTTGGAGGTTTTGATCACACAGTGTTCCAGCACCTGCCCTCCACCAGTGCCCATCACCCACCACCCATGTCCCCAATTCCCTCCCCCTCCCACATGGCCTGCCTAAATGGCAGGTTCTTTATCTCCTCTCTCTCTCCCTCTCTCTCTCTTCCTTCTCCCACACATTGTGGGTTGCACTACATACACTTAGAAGCCATCATTTGCATTTTTTTTGCCTGTATAAAAAACATTTTTAAGACGTGGTTAGATTGCCTGGAACCCAGGATGTTCAATGTTTTAAAATGTAGACCACTTTCTCTTTGTATAGTAAATTGGTCTTAAATCGAGAATAACTGGATTTCAATTCAGGTTCTCACGCTTGTTAATATCAGATTACTTAATTGTTAGTCTTATTTTCTTATTCGTTATCACTGTCTTCCCGTTCATCGTCGATTTGCTCGAGCAGGCACCAGTAACATTTCCATATGACCTGTCTCATGCAAGTAAAGCCCAAGGGCACCTGCTTGCTCCAGGAACATAAAGAGCCTCAAACCATTCCATCAGGTCATGGGAATGAGGTCTATGATTGTTACTGGTATCTGGCATATCAAACACGACATGGGTAGCTTGCCAGGCTCTGCCATGCGGGTTTTCTTATTCGTAAACTAATTTTAAATTGTGCATTTCAAAATTAGTATTTGTAAGTGTATTTGAGTTTGAGGTTCTTCGTATTCCTGAAGCAACCAGATGCCATTGGGCTACACTGGCGCGTGATAAGGTCAAATGGAAATGTTGCTGGCACCCGTTCGAGCAAATCGATGAATAACGGGATGTCAAGTGGTCAAGTGTATTTGAAATAATTTCTTATATGAAGGTGGTTTGTTAAATGGGATTTTTGTACCAGGTTTGTCTCAGTACAGAAAGGAGAATCTAGTTCTGTTGGGAAGAAAATAAATAAGGGTATTTTGAAGGTTGTTAAAGTATAGGAACTTGTTTGGAAGTTTTTTAGGGAAAGTGGGAAATCAGAAAAACTTGTGAATGAGCATTCAAAGAAGGAACAGGGTAAGTAGTGGGAGTGTTTCTCCAACTAATTACCCGTTTTTTATTATAAGTCAATATTGCCCAATATTTATTATAAATATAGCATTTTAATTCAGTTTTTTGGAGTGAATACAAGTGTGTTCCATGGGGAAAGGGTGTAGTTGAATTTGTAGCTTTGTTTATAAAAATTTAAATTCAGTCATCTTATTATTTGGACAAAATAATTCATAGTTCCAAAACAGTTCAGTCCAAACCTGGAGATTGAAAAGGGTAGGATGGATCCTTCCAGAGAGCGCGCTTTTCTTTTCCAAGGATCAGAGCAACAGAAGATCATAATGATGAAGAGTGGAGAAATGTTTTGCTACAGCAGTAGTGATGCCAGAGAGTGATAATTTAGTTAGCTAAAGCTTCCTTTTTTCCGCCTACTTATTCACAATTTCAGATTTAGTTAGGTTAAATTTGAGACTATTGGATATGGCATAAGCTTCTGCTTTTGTTGTCTTTTGACTAGATGAGTTTGAACTTAGCACCTGAGTGTTATTACTTATTTGCCTATGTTTATTTTAAACCCCTTGAGAGCATTAGATAGTTGTGGATTACTAATGCTGTAGATTATCTCTTATAGTCAGTACAGTAATGACTCGAGTGAACAGCTTGTAGATGATGGACAACAGGCAGATAGGGCGATAGTTGCTGATGTCTTGAATGTCTCCCTTGTTGAACAGTAGAACTGTCCTGCTGGTTTTCCATTGGGAAGGCACCTTGCATTCGGACAGGTAGCATGTGAAGAGCCGAGCTAGTGTATTGATGAGTACTGATGGCAGATTCTTCAGGTGTTCGGGTCTGACTTTGTCTGGGCTTGGTGCTGTTCCCTTCTTTACCGACAAAATGGCATGTCAGATTACAGAAGGGAGAACGTTGGGAATGACATATCCATCCTGTGGAATTTGGTATGTGTGCAGGTGGATGTGGCTATCAAAGAGATTTGAGTAGAAGTCCTGGATAATCTTCTCCATTGCCTTTCTGGAAGATGTGATAGATCCATCAGGGCATTGGAGGGCAGTCATCTTGGTCTTATAGTTGGCGAAGAACAGGTGGGCGGTGAGAATGCTTTTCCTGGCTTCTGCTGCATCTTCCAGTATTTCTGCTCTTCTGTCTTTGAGGTCTTCCATTATCGCTTCTCTGCACTGCTTTGCATGCTTGGACATTAGCATTTGGTCGCCTGAGGCTCAGGCTTTGCCACATTGAGGAATGAGCTCGAGAGTTTCTGAAGACAGGTGTTCTTTTGTGTCCATTCTTTACACAGTCATGGAGGTGCTGAACCAGTCGGTTGTATTCTTCATCGATGTCATCAATGATGGTATCTTCCCATGTTGCTGCAATGGTGCCAAAGAGTTCCAGTTGGTGGTCGTTCTGGGAGTTCTCTTAAACTTTGCAGCCTTTTCTCCCTGTTGCGTGAAGTAGAACTTTGCACGAAGGAGACGGTGGTCCGATCCTGTTTGGAATTTGGGGATGACAGCAACATCGGTCAAACAAAACCATCTATTGAAGATGATGTGGTCAATTTCTTTTCTTTTTTTTAACATTTTATTATACCACCGTGAGATATACAATTACAACGTTGTTCACGCTTGGGGTTTCGGTCACACAGTGTTCCAGCACCCCACCCTCCACCAGTGCCCCTCAACCACCACCCATGTCCCCAATTCCCTCCCCCTCCCACATCCTGCCTAAATGGCAGGTTCTTTATCTCCTCTCTCTCTCCCTCTCTCTCTCCGCCTTCTCCACACATTGTGGGTTGCACTACGCATCACTTAGAAGCCATCATTTGCATTTTTTTGTCTGTATTTAATGCTCCAGTTCTATGTTGGTATCAGACCTTTAGACATTTATTCACACATGTTCCCTTCTCTATCTAACCTAATCTCTGACTCCCCCGCCGCTTGTGGTAATTTCCACTTTTGGTAAGATCACCTGGTATATTTATGTCATGCAAATAAATGCAGTTCATTCTATGTCTCTTTCCTTCTGACTAATTTCACTCAACATGATTCTTTCCATGTCCATCCATTTATAGGAAAATTTCATAACTTCATTTTTTCTGACAGCTGCATAGTATTCCATTGTGTAGATGTACCACAGTTTCTTTATCCAGTCATCAATTTTTTGGGCATACTGGTTGTTTCCAGGTTCTGGCTATTGTGAATAGTGCTGCTATGAAAATAAAAGTGCGGATTGTGTTTCCGCTGTGTGTTTTGGCTTTCCAGGGTATATTCCCAGGAGTGGTATGGCTGGGTCAAAGGGGAGCTCAATTTCTAGTCTTTGGAGGAATGTCCATATTGTTTTCCAGAAAGGTTGTACAAGTCGACATTTCCACCAACAGTGTATGAGAGTCCCCTTTTCCGATGTGGTCAATTTCATTGTGGAAGTGTCCACCAGGAGATTCCCATGTCCAACGTTTCGCTTCAGCCTTCTGGAACTGTGAGTTCCCATGAATTGTCTTGGTGGACACGATGAACTCAGTCTCTCACCCTGTTCGTTCCATTCTAGACCATGGGTCCCGATGTGGAGTTCTTCAGCCGATCTTCTCGGTCCTATCTGGGCATTAAAATCACCCACTATGATCTTGTAGAAGGTGTGATCTTTTTTATAGAACTCCTCCAGTTCCATGTTGAATTTCTCAATTCATCTTCCTTATGTGGATGTTGGTGCGTAGACAATGAAGATAGAAATTGCTGGCAGGGGGCCACATCTCTTCAAGTGTAATCGTCCTATCCGGTTTGTTAGGCATTCAAATAAATTGATGTTGACGGCCATGTTCGTGTTGACAATGCTACCAACACCACCGGCGCCTCTTTCATCGCATGTTCCAAGGAACAGTTCTCTCCATTGTGAAATACAGCGTGATGTGACTGGCGCCTCCTCATCTCAGTAGACCAATGATGTACTTGATCTTTTGCGCTTCTACCATCAGATCCGTGATATATGCTTCCGATGCCAGCGTACGTGTATTGAAAGTACAGACAGCCATTTTAGTCCTTCGTTTTGGCAGCCTAGGTTGGCCGTGAAATTTTATCAGACACTGTTTGTTCGCCTTTCTTATTGTTGCCGTATTAAGGGTTCTTTTGGGGTCCAGGAAAATAAACGTTTTTGTTAACTGGTTTTGGCATATCGAACACGCATCGGACAGCTTGCCAGGCTCTGCCGTGCGGGCACTATATTCTCATTACCTTGTGGGGTTCTCCCAAAGGAGTGGGTAGAATATTCTTGGTGTGCAGCCGCACACCACGGGAAATCTGGTATCTGCTCTGCTGGGTTTATCTGTGTCTTCAGCTCAAGCATTCCTGGGCTTGATATACTCTCCTCTGAAGGGCGGGTCTCTGCAGGGTGGGTCCTTGTAGGCTGGGTTTCTGACAAGCTGGGCTGGAGACTGGCTTAATCTCTTGGGTGGAGATTTTTAAGAGCTGCGAGCTGCGGAGTGTGGATGGTGAAGATCGCTGCCAGCAAGGTGTGGGGTTTCTTTGGGTTCTTCTGAGGCTCTATATGGACGGTGGACTTGGGTCGGAAGTCGCACTCTTGGTCTGTGGAATGTAGGGGTTCAACGGGGAAAGCTGGTATCTGCTCTACCGGGTGTATCTGCATCTCATAATGGATAATGGTTTAAACAAAGACTTTCACCCTGATTATGGGAATTTTATTTATGTTTTAGTTTTCTGGGTTACATTCAGTGAACGTAGGTACTACAAGTTCTGTGCTCAGAACTTCCACCTTTGTTGTACCAAGGCTGTGTACCTAGGTCTCCTGCATGCAAAACATTTATGCCAGTCCTTTGAGATATTTCTCTAGGTTTAGGAAATATTTCTCTTATTTCTAAAATATGGAATTTTAAAATTGTATTTTATCAGGGCTGGATAGTGTACGGTAAGACACTTGCCTTGCATGTGGCCAACCTTGTATTTGACCCTGGTATCACCTATGGTCCTCTGAGCACTGTGTGGAGTGACTCTTGAACATTGAGCACTAATAGCTCCTGAGCACGAATGGGTGTGACTCCAACCCCCTCACCCTCACCAAAAAAAAAAAAGTGTTTTGTATTGGTATGATTATTCAGTATTATTCACTATTTTTATTTCATAGGGTACTAGGCTTATTCCATTAATGGCTTTATGGATATACTGCCAAGTTATCAGTGACACAAATAAATATATTTGTAGCTAGTCTTTTTGTTTTCTCTCTGTAGCTATTAAGCTTTTGATTTTCATAAATTGTTTTGGGCTAGTTCATTTGTTATAGTTATATTCCAGACATGATGTACATGAGACTTTTTAAAAATTTTTTTAAATTAAAACACTGATTTACAAAGTAAAAGGTTTTCATAATACAGTTGTTAGAAAGATTCATAATTCAACACCACTCCCGTCACCAGTGTGTTTCTACCACCAAGGACCCTCATTTCCTACCCCTGATCCCCATGCCTGCTCCCTTGGGGGAGTATGGAAAAGCACATATTTGGAAATGCTATTGATAATCTGTTCCCCCCTTGTTTGTTATGGGTGAATTTGGCCTATTTCTGTTCTTAAATTTACTTTCTGAGTTTCTAGAACATGACTGGTTTAAGATATCACGGGGCTGCCCCTGGGGAAAGCCCATAGCAGCTCTGCCCTGTGTGTGTCTCTGCATCATCACCAACAGTCCAGAAGCAGTTTGTGGGCAGGTCCACCAGGCCTCCCTGATGGGACAGAGGTGGGGGAAATGAACCCCAGCTCCATTTCCATGGAAACCGGGTGACTTTAGCTGATGAGACCCGCATACTTGGGCTTGAAATCAGCAAGTCTCTTGGGTGGGGTTCTGTAGAGCTCTGTTATTTGAACTGTACCATCTGTCACCTGTGAGGTGTTGCAGGTGTGGCTGAGGAGCCAGGTTGCACTGGCAGCTGGCAGACAGGAGACAGGCTTGTCTACAACCAGGGCTCTGCCCTGTGGGCCCTGGATGGTTGATGGTCTGACATAGAAAAAGACTGGGTCCCCTGGGATGAACACAGAGCCGCAGCAGAGCCTGGCAAACTACCTGTGGTGTATTCGGATATGCCAAAAACAGTAACAATAATGGACTTAATTCCCAATGAATGAAGACATTACTGGGGACTGCTTTCGAACATATCAATGAACATCGGGAAGACAAGTGATACAAGTGATACCATCTATCACCACTGTTGGAATTCCATAAATACCCTTTTTTATTATGGCACCAGTAAGCTCAGCGTTTACTCCTGACTCTGGGCTCAGGAACCAGTAAAACTACAGAACTAAAGCAAACTGAGTCTGGTGTTGGGCCGGCCCACTGAGGACAGGGACACGGCTCTGCCTGGATGCTGCCAGTGTCTTGGCCCGCAGGGCCGCTGCCCATCTGCTGCTCGGAGCCCCTCGGCTGTGGCCTTGCCTCCTTGGCAAGGGGAAGGTGTGGAGGCATGACTGGGGTCGGTGGTGGTGATGGCGGCGGCTGTCTGGGGTCTGAGGCTGAAGGCGCATGCGTTTCTGTCATCGCTGCACTCGCAGCAGCCAGTACAGTGAGGCTTACATAGGTGTACAGCCCTAAAATTGCGTAGTATTTTTAACCAAAAATATACAAAAAAGGTTTTTCATTAAAAATAATCTATTGGGTATATTTGTTTCCTAACTATTCAGGACACTAGTTAAAGTACCTTAATATCACTGGTTTTTTTTTTTTTTTTTGCTAATTATTTGAAATTTCTGAATGGAATGCTTGAGGAGGGAAAGATAAGGAAAGGATTTTAGATCATGCCCTGGGAGACACCCAGGATAGCCATAACTACTAAGTCTTAACAAGAGATCTGTCGAGCAGATAGATTCCTTAAGTTACAGATGAACCCTATCTTCTCTCAGGATGAAGGAAAGCTAGGAAAGGCTATGCCTGACCATTTTCACTAAATTTTTTTAGAAATGCTTATCTTGGTTACAACTGAATCATTCTTTTTAATATTGGGAAATGAATATTTGCATTTTACAGTGATTTTAATATTGGGAAATGAATACTGTAGTCATTTTACAGTGATGTGTTTATAAGTGTAATTTCAAAAATATCCACATGATGGCAGAAGACCCTTATATCTGGAAACCTTGAATGAAACTAAAAAGTATATTTCAGTTTAATCTGAAATATTTCTTTTTATATTTCAGCTAGTAATTTTTGTGGTTATTTGATAATGTTTAAACTAATTAGAAATGGATAAATCTTATGTTATCTCTTTTTTAAATACCTAAAAACAATTTGGCCCTACCTAGCTGTGCTCAGGGCTTACTCTTGGCTCAGTGCTCAAAGATCACTCTTTGAGGCATCATATATGGTGTTGGGGATTGATTCTGGATCAGCTCATATTGTCATAGTTTTCGTAAATCTCATACTATCTCTCTGACCCTGTTCCTAAATTCTGTATACATTTTTTAAATCCATGTTTTAAGATTGCATGGATTTCCTAAAAAAAAAATGGTGTTGTAAATAGTTGTTTTCATAAATGTCATTTTAGTAAATCAACTTAGGGGAAATTGAGTGTATTTATTATTAATAGTTTATTTGTAAATAAAGACCCTGAAGGAACGGTTTGAGGCTCTTCATATTCCTGAATCAACCAGATGCCATTGGGCTACATTGGCACGTGATAGGGTCCAATGGAAATGTTACTGGCGCCCGCTCGAGCAAATCGATGAATAACGGGATTCAAGTGATCAAGTGATCAAGTTATTTGTAAATAAGTGTATGAAACCAAATAGGCTTGGTTTTGGGGTAACGTCTGGCAATGCTCAGGGGTCACTTCTGGCTCTGCATTCAGGAATTACTCATGCTGATGCTCGAATCATATGGGATGCCGGGAATGAACGTGGGCCTGGCCTTTGCAAGGCAAGTGCCCTTCCCACTGTACAATCTCTTCAGCCCCTGCACTAACTTTTATTTATTTATTTATTTATTTACTCATTTATTTATCCTTTATTAAAACACTGTGATTTACAAATTTCCTCACAGTACAGTTGTCACAAACACAATTGCTCAACACCAGTCCCACAACTAGTGTGCCCCTTCCGCCAACAAAGGCCACCGCCACCCACCCACCCACTCCGATCCCCACGCCAGCTCCCACTTCCCCAGCCGGCTGCAGCCACATTGATCATTGCAACATATATATGAGAAACATCCTGGCAGAGACCTGACCCTAAACTGGGTTGCAAAGTGGCCGGCTGTAGGAAGGAGCTGTAGCTGTTTTGTGTCTGATCATTCTCTCCAGAGTTTCTGATCAGTCCTGGTGCAGGGTTGGTTGTAAATGGCATCTGCTGGAGCTTGTAGTCGTGACCACTGGGTCACTGGAGGTGGGAGCAATGAGAGGAGGGGCCTCAATCCCTGCTCCAAGCCCAACAGTGGCCCATAGCAACCTATGTGTCTGCTGACCCTAGAAATGATTATGAAACTGGCTAAGGACAGAGCGAGTTTCCCCACTTGTTGCTTTATGGGAAGCTTTCTGCAGGAAGGAAGCAGCTGTGTGTCTGGTCACTCTCTCGGAGTTATTGATCGGTCCTGGTACATGGTCGGTTGTAAATGGCATCCGCGGAGCTCGTAGTCATGACCTGCACTAACTTTTAAAATATTTTTTCTTTTCTTTTTTTGTTCACTGGCCACATCTGGTGGTGCTCACGGCTTACTCAAGGCTCTTCACTCGAATCATTCTTGGTGTAGTTCATGCAGCTATATGGGGTGCTGGGGATTGAACAAGGTAGGGTATATGCAAGGCAAGTGCCTTGCCCTCTGTACTATCTCTCTGGCCCCTTAAAATACTTCATGATAAATTGTGTCAGGTGGCGGGCCCTGGGCACTGTTCAGTCATGACAGCTGGTGTACCTTCCATCCGGCACCCCTGCATCCCCACCATGACTTGGGACTTTCTAACCATAGTGGTTGGATCCTAGACAGGTGTTTTTCCTGCAGTCTTGGCAGAGTACCTGGCCTTGTCACTGTCCTTCCTCGCCCACGTCCCGTAGGGAGCATGGACCCAAAGCCAGTGCAGGACATATCTAAGCAGCACGCTCTTGGTGGCGAGAATGCCAATCTTTGGGGCCTCTGCCTTATAAAAGCAGTCAGAAGCACCCTCCACCCGTGCGAGCAATGGAGAAACTGAGTCAGGACTCATTAAGGAATTCTTCAGCGGCTCCAAGACTGGAGTCAAATCCGTACCTGGAAATTGCGAGTCTCATGTGAGGGCCGTGAGCTGAGCCGGGCATTGGACCCCCCCAGCCCACCCACACCCCCGGCTCTGCACCAGGATCTCTCCTGGCAGTGGTCTGGGCCATGAATCAAACCAGGTCAACTCTGTGCAAGGTGCGTAACAACTCTCTAATGAGATAGTGATGCCAAAAATTAGCTGCACATTTATAATAGCAACAGAAAAGTATTTCTTTTTTTTTTTTTTTTTTTTTTTTTGGGTCACACCCGGCAATGCTCAGGGGTTTCTCCTGGCTCTGCACTCAGGAATTACTCCTGGCGGTGCTCGGGGGGACCATATGGGATGCCGGGGATCGAACCCAGGCCCGCACAGGCCGGCTGCGTGCAAGGCAAACGCCCTACCCACTGGGCTATCACTCCGGCCCCAGAAAAGTATTTCTAAAATAAAACCAAAATGATTCAACATACTTTTTTTTTTTTTTGGTATTTGCTTGCCTGTAGAGTTTGTTTTTTTTTTTTTTTTTTTTTGCCTGTAGGTTTGAATGACTTTTTTTTCTTTTTTGGGTCACACCTGGCGACGCTCAGGTTACTCCTGGCTCTGCACTCAGGAATTACTCCTGGCGGTGCTCGGGGACCACATAGGATGCCAGGGGATGAACCCCGGCTGCCACAGGCTGGCCGCGTGCAAGGCAAACACCCTACCGCTGGGCTATTGCTCCGGCCCCAGGTTTGAATGACTTTAATGTTCTTTTGTGGTTTGTTTTTGCTTCCTTTCTTTATTACTGGCAGGTCTTCTCTGACATTTGCCCCATCTCAGTTTAAGAAATTTATTCAGTATAACTTTATTAATAGCCTACCATATCTTTTATAATCCACTTAACAGTGATACTATAACTGTGTATGAGAAACAGGAAAAAATACTCATTTTAAAATTAATGAAAGCATTAAAACCAAACCAACCAATAAAATTAACCCCTATCAGATACAGTCTTTGTTTTCTGCTGTATAAAATCTTGCAAGGCAGCTATAAAAATATATGACTTTTTGTATTACTGATTCTATTTTTCATAAAAATCGAGAAGTGTGCAGCTCTTACATATACTAAATGAATTGTGGTCTTATGGCATTTATGAATAGTGACCAGAAAAGATCAAAATAAAAGTTTGTACTTTTTTAAAAAATTTCAATATGCCAGGATTTTTCTTTTGAACACTACATAGTAGATTAGTTTAAAAGGGGCGAGTGAATAAAATGACATTTATTTTTACTTTTGATTAGTAACATTCTGACCGTATTCAATGTGCAGATGTTTTATTCATTATTGTTTTGATTATATAATTGGATGTATTTATACTAAAGTGGATAAAACTGAAAGGGGCCATGATTTTGGAGCATATGAATTTGATCAAATACTCATTTCTATTTAAAGTGTCTTGAATAACCCTTTTGGTGGGAATATATCGTATGAATCTGGGACCTCAAATGCAAGGCATGTGCACTATCACGGAGCTGCATTCTAAGCCATAGTAACTGTCCTTGGTATTATACTCTATGAAAATTTATATTCATATTGTCACTGTAAAAATTATTCTATATACTGACCATTTCACAATAATGTCAGGCTTTTACATTTTAAAAAAGAGTGGGTTTTTCAGTCATTTTACTTTGATTCCATAAATTGGATAAACAAGCAGTTGCTGGATTTAGAAATCTATTTATAACATGGTATTATTGATATAAAACTAGTATAATTTAATTTTTTTGTTTGTTTTGCCCTACCACAGCTATGATCAGGGCTTACTCCTGGCTTTGTGCCCAGAGATCACTCCTGGAGATACTTAGGGTCATCTGAGGTGTCAGGAATTGACCTAGCTTGACTGCATGCAAGGCAAGCACCCTACCCTACTGTGCTATTGTTCCAGCCCATTTAACTTTTTGCAGTTACTTTGCTACTAGTTTAACAATTGTTGTTTCTTGTATGTGCATAAGAATGTGAAGTATAAAAAGAATGAAGTGAATTTAGAACAGTAGTCTTCAGTATTTTTGACTCCTGGACGTCTCTGAACTTGTCAAAATAAGATACCTTTTGTGGCCCACTAAAGAAAAAATCACTATATCACTGTCTTCCGCTCATCATCGATTTGCTCAAGCGGGCACCAGTAACATCTCCTTATGTCCTGTCTCATGCTAGTAGAGCCCAAGGGCACCTGCTTGCTCCAGGAACATAAAGAGACTCAAACCATTCCATCAGGTCATGGGAATGAGGTCTATAACTGTTACTGGTATTTGGCATATCAATTATTACACGGGTAGCTTGCCAGGCTCTGCCATGCGGGTGGCATAATCTTGTAGTCACCTTGATCTCAAGCATTTATTGATGAACCACGCGGCTGCGATCAACTCTTCTGCTGGGTGGAGTTACGATGAGAGGGGAGTCGGATGTGGAAAACGGTGGCCCTCATAGAGTGGGGGGGGGTCTTCTGTCTTCTTGTGAGGCTTTCTGGGGTGGCGGGCCAGGGCTAGAACCCGTCATCCCTCCCGGGCGCCTCGTGAGCAGCTGGGCACAGGAAGAGCCGGTAGCAGCTCTGCTCATTGTCTGTGAGTCTCTGGATCAGCATACCTGGGCTGGACTTGAAAAAGACTGCTGCAGTGATGAGCCGGGTTGTGATCAGCTCTATTGCTGGGTGGAGTTCTGATGAGGGGGAGTCCGGATGCCAAGCGGCGGCTCTCATGGAGTGGGGGTCATCTGGCTTCTTGCGAGGCTCTGCTGGGGTGGCGGGCCAGGGCTAGAACCCACCATCCATTCTGGGTGCCTCGTGAGTGGCTGGGCACAGGAAGAGCTGGTAGCAGCTCTGCCCCATGTCTGTGAGTCGCTGGATCAGCATACTTGGGCCAAACTTGAAAAAGACTGCTGCAGAGTGGGTCAGTTATGAGCCAGGCTGTGATTAGCTCTTCTGCTGGGTGGAGTTCTGATGAGAGGGAGTCTGGATGTGGAAAATGGCTGCCCTCATGGAGTGGGGGGTCGTCTGGCTTTTTGAGAGGCTCTGCTGGGGTGGCGGGCCAGAGCTAGAACCCCCCCCATCCCTCTGGGCGCCTCGTGAAGTGCCTGGGCACAGGAAGAGCCGTAGCAGCTCTGCCCCATATCTGAGTCTCTCAAGCTTTGCGCAGTGGCAGTGTTGTAGCCAATGAAGTTTTTCCAAGGCACGATTATTGCTAATTGAATTTGAAAGGCAAAAATAAAAAGAAATTATGACACTATTTATATGTTGGCATTTATAATTGTATTTTTACATGATTCAGATATTCTGTATGTAAAGTGGCTATACCTTTTCATAGAATTTCTGTAAATTGGTGGTTGAAAACCATTAATTCAGTTATTAACGATTGAACCTAACTTAAAAATGGTTCTCAGTATAATGTTTAAAAAATACTATAAGTATAAAAGAGAAAGAAAAGAGATAAAGAGCCTGCCATAGAGGGGACAGGGAACCCGGGACATTGGTGGTGGGAAATGGGCACTGATGGAGGGGATGGGTGCTGGAACACTGTATGACCGTAACCCAAACATGAACATCTTTGTGCATCTCACGGTGTCATAATAAAATATTAAAAAAAATAAAAAATATTATCTGTAGCTATACATGTACAGTTTTTTTTTTTTTTTTTTGAGGAGGTCTCTCCTGGCAGGCTCAGGGGAACATATGGGGCCCTGGGGATTGATCTCGGTTCAGCTGTATGCAAAGCAAGCATCCTACCCCCACTGTACCCTCCTGGGTCCCTCCATGTACAGCCTTAAAGAAATCAGACTCATATTGTCTTTTTTTTTAATATCCCACAAATGAGTGCAGTCATTCTTGTCTGTCCCTCTCTCTCCACTCAGTCTGATAATCTCCATGCCCATCATCCATTTTTTTATTTTTGGGTCACACCTGCTAATGCTCAGGGGTTTCTCCTGGCTCTGCACTTAGGAATCACTCCTGTGATGCTCGGGGACCATATGGGATGCCGGGGATCGAACCTGGGTCGGTACAGGCCAGATGCGTGCAAGGCAAAATGCCTTACCTGCTGGACTATCGCTCTAGCTCCTGCCCATCCATTTTTAAGTGAATGTGTTCAGGGATCACTCCTGGTGGGACTCTGGGAACCATTTGAGGTGCTAAGGATCAACCTGGGTTGGCCCAGACAAAGCAAGCATCATCCTCCGCCCTATACTGTCTCTCCAGCCCTTATTTTGATTTTTTTTTTTACCATGGGCACATGATACTTTGTATGTAACTTTTAAAAAGGGTCAGAGAGAAAATTACAAGCTGGGCATGCCTAGCTGTACCTTTGGCCATGAACCTGTGTATGGTGCCCTGAGTATCACTGCCATGTGGGAAAGCGTGCTCATGCGGAGCTGGGAGGCAGGCTGGGGATGGGAGGGAACCTGGGACTCTGAGGGAAGTCGACACTGGTCGGTGCTTGGAACTTTGTGTGCCTGAAACTCTACCATGAATAACTGTAAATCATGGTGCCCTTAGTATGACATGCACCAATAGCAACACAGGTTTCAGCCACGTGACTGTGATAGCAAGCACGTGTTTTGCATCCAGTGACACTGTGTTCGATCACTGGCACCAGAAAATAAATGTGTGTGTACATACATATTTTATGTATAGGTATATCATCACTATAAAGTAATTTGAGACAGCTTGACAGATTGAGAACTGCTTCCCTTTGTCACCTTGGATAATCCTGATATGGTTCAGGCATGTAGATAAATCCTAATCTCCATTGACCAGATATGGTCACGTGGAGGCCACTGGGGAGTGCCAGGTATCTCCAGAATGAGTGCAGTGACTGGGGACTGGCCGCGTTGCTCTCTTCACCTGTAGTAGGCATTAATTGTACCTATACACTCAGCCGCACTGCAGAGCCTGGCAAGTTACCCGTGTCGTAATTGAAATGCCAAATACTGGTAATAATTATAGATCTCATTCCCATGACCTGATGGAATGGTTTGAGGCTCTTTATGTTCCTGGAGTGAGCAGATGCCCTTGGGCTACACTAGCATGTGACAGGATGTATGAAGATGTTACTGGTGCCCGCTCGAGCAAATCGATGATCAACGGGAAGACAAGTGATACAAGTGATTCATGACTTCATTTATACTGGTGGTTGTGTATATCATATAGATGTACCATAATTTCTTTATCTAGTCATCTGTTGTGGGATATGAAAGGATGAGAGGAAAACGGGGGGACAGTGGTGGGAAATGTATAATGTATACTGATGAAGGGACAGGTGTTGGATGGAACATTGTATGACTAAAATCCAGTCACTAACAACTATAACTGTATATCTCACAGCGATTCAATTACAAAAATTTGTTTCTTAAATTCAGAAATAGCTTAATTTTTTTCTTTGGTGTTAGGGCCATATGCAGTAATACTCGGATTACTTCTGCCTCTGCAATAAGGAATTATTCTTAGAAGTGCTTGGAAACCGTATGGAATGCTGGGATCAAAGCCAGGTTGGCTGCATGCAGAATAAGCACCGTACTTGCTATATTATCGCTCCAGCCCCAAAATAGTTAAAGTAGATGTGAATGCTTAAGTTTTGTCATTTTCCATTTTGGTGGGTTAAGGGTTTTGGTCGCACTTGAAGCTTTGCCCATTGGACCATATGTGGTGCTGGTGATTGAACCAGGACTAGTCATGTGCATCTCCCACCACCAACATCCCTGACAGCTTTGAAGAATGTTCTCCAGTTAGGGTGTAGCTGATGTTTTTCTCATGTATAACTAGCATTAAGAACTTGAGGGAAGAGGACCATAGAAAAATTAACATTGTCATCACATTATATGTATGTTATTGTTTAATTATTACCATTACTGATTTGTATATTGTGGTTAATTTTATATTTATTCTACCATTTTTACCTCATTAATGTGGATGATAAGCTGGTTCACTAGTTGGATAAGTGCCAGTTATCCATTATATTTGTTGCATTTGCTTTTACAATTAATGTCTTCAATCAAAAGATCCTCTATAGATACCTTTTAAAGATGTTTATTTTATGTTAGTTTAATTAAACTTGGTTATTTAAATTATACATCCTGTAGCTCGCACATCCAAATACCAGGCACCTGAAGTAGATGCAGTGATTATAGGGAGAGATTTCGGTTCAGTGATATTAAGGAATGGAGAACTAGGGGCATATTATATATTGCCTGCATCCTATATGACTTTGACTGTTATGGAGTTTTGAGATGCTGTAGACAATTTATACTTCGTCACTTGTCACTTGTCTTCCCATTGTTCATCGGTTTGCTTGAGCGGCACTGGTAACATCTCCATACATCCTGCCCAGCTCATCATGAGGCGCCCAGGGAGGGAAGTCGGATTCTAGCCCTGGCCCGCCATCCCAGCAGAACCTTGCAAGAAGCCAGAGGAATCCCCACAGCATGAGAGCTGCCATTTTCAACATCTGGACTTTGGAGCTTGTCAGAGCTCCACCCAGCAGAAAAGCCCATCTTTCCACTTTGCGGTCGTGCAGTTCATCAAGAAATGCACGAATGAGAGCCTACTACAAAAGTATCCCACCTGCATGGCAGAGCCTGGCAAGCTACCCATGTCGTATTTTATATGCCAAAAACCAGTAAAAATTATAGACCTCATTATAATTTATCGTTTAAAACTAAATTTACAATATTTAAAAAAATAAATTGAAGTGAAAATTTTATTAATTTATTAGAGTAACATAACTTACCTTGCTGTATGTAATCTCTGTATCACTGAGATACTTACATTTGACTCTGGACGCTAATGGTGTAGATTATAACTTATCTTGCTGTATGTAATCTCTGTATCACTGAGAGACTTACATTTGGTATAGATAATTGATCACTTGAATCCCGTTATTCATCGATTTGCTTAAGCAGGCGCCAGTAACATTTCCATTTGACCCTATCACGTGCCAATGTAGCTCAATGGCATCTGGCTGCTTCAGAAATATGAAGAGCCTCAAACTGTTCCTTCAGGGTCTTGATGAAGAAGTCTGAACCATCTTGTAGGTGGGCAGCCATGTGATGTTTTGACATCCCCTGGGATCCAGTCAGCAATGGATCTAGTCCAGTGGTTGTCTCCAAATCGCATTACATGTCCAACCCAACTGATTTTCGATGCCTTAGCAGATGAGACAGCGTCCCTGACTCTGGAACAGTGACGGAGGTTGGAACTCTGGATTCCTTCTCTCATTTGAGTGAGGCATGATATTCCAAGCATAGCTCTTTCGATTCCTCTCTGGGAGACCCGAATAGCGTTCTCATCCTGCTTTCGTAGGGCCCAGGTCTCTGAGGCGTATATTAATGCAGAGAGAACGGTGGAGTCGAAGAGATGTGCCGCGAGCCGGAGGTTCTTTGTTCTTTTAGCTATTCCTTCGATGCTTTTGAAGGCATTCTATGCTGCTCTCTTCCTCCTGCGCAGCTCAGGTTTTAGGTCATTCATCATGTTGACTTCTCAACCTAGATACACATAACTGCTGCATTCAGAGATGTTCCATTGAGAGTGAATGGGGCCTCTGGAACTAGTTCATTTCTCATAAACATAGTTTTGTTGAGATTCAGCTGTAGACCTATCTTTCCACATTCTCGGTCGAAGTCAGCCATCATTTGTGCCGCTTGGCTAATGTTTGGTGTTATTAGAATGATGTCATCAGCGAAGTGGAGGTGGTTTAGTTGCCGACCATCTATCTTCACTCCCATTCCTTCCCATTCTAATTGTTGCATGATGTTCTTGAGAGTGGCACTGAAGAGTTTTGGTGAAATGGTATCACCCTGCCGAACCCCTCTTTTAACATCAATGATCACTTCATTGTAGAATGGTAAGATCCTGGTGGTGAATCCGTAATAGAGCTCACAAAGGATCTTGATGTATTGGGTTTGGACGCCCTATTTGGCTAGGGCTTCGATGACCACTTCAGTCTCCACAGAATCAAAGAATTTCTCTAAATCAATGAACGTGAGACAGAATAGCATCTTGAACTCCCTACAAACCTCAATGAGCTTGGTTACCGTGTGGATATGGTCGATTGTGCTGAATCCTTTCCGGAAGCCAGCTTGCTCGCATGGTTGTACTTCATCTAATGTTCTGCCAATCCTGTTCAGGATGACTCGAGTGAGCAGCTTGTAGATGACGGACAACAGGCAGATGGGGCGATAGTTGCCAGTGTCGTGAATGTCTCCCTTCTTGAACAGTAGAACTGTCCTGCTGGTTTTCCATTGGGAGGGCACGTTGCATTCGGACAGGTAGTGTGTGAAGAGCCGAGCTAGTGTATTGATGAGTACCGATGGCAGATTCTTCAGGTGTTTGGGTCTGACTTTGTCTGGGCCTGGTGCTGTTCCCTTCTTTACCGATGAGATGGCATGTCGGATTTCAGAAGGGAGAACGTTGGGAATGACATATCCATCCTGTGGAATTTGGTATGTGGGCAGGTGGATGTGGCTATCAAAGAGATTTGAGTAGAAGTCCTGGATAATCTTCTCCATTGCCTTTCTGGAAGATGTGATAGATCCATCAGGGGCGTTGGAGGGCAGTCATCTTGGTCTTATAGTTGGTGAAGGACAGGCGGGGCGTTGCGAATGCTTTTCCTGGCTTCTGCTGCATCTTCCAGTATTTCTGCTCTTCTGTCTTTGAGGTCTTCCTTTATCGCTTCTCTACACTGCTTTGCAAGCTTGGACATTAGCATTTGGTCGCCTGAGGCTCGTGCCATGCCACGTTGGCAAATGAGCTTGAGAGTTTCTGAAGACAGGCGTTCTTTTGTGTCTTTCTCTCTCTCTCGGCATTCTTTGTACAATCTTGGAGGTGCTGAGCCAGTTGGTTGTATTCTTCATCGATGTCATCAATGATGGTATCTTCCCATATTGCCGCAATGGTGCCAAAGAGTTCCCAGTTGGTGGTCGTTCTGGGAGTTCTCTTAAATTTCGCAGCTTTTCTCCTCGTTGCGTGAAGTAGAATTTTGCACCGAAGGAGACGGTGGTCCGACCCTGTTTGGAATTTTGGGACAACAACAACATTGGTCAGACATAACCGTCGATTGAAGATGATGTTGTCGAGAGATAATTAAAGGAACTTAAAAGTTATATCCAGCCCACCTAAATAGTTTCGTTTCTATACCTTCTTATTTGTTCGTATTATCCATTTCCCACTATTTCTTCACATACAAGGATATTTATTCATTCCTGCACTAAGGAGCCAAGTTCTAGTTTCATGTAATTTCTAGTTTCCTAGACCTTGGAATCTTGATCTTGATAAAATACTTTGATCTTGATAAAAAACTAATCACTGCTAGATTATTTTTCTTGAAATTGTACTGTTGTTTTCCTTGTCAAGACCCTGAAGGAACGGTTTGAGGCTCTGCATATTCCTGAATCAACCAGATGCCATTGGGCTACATTGGCACGTGATAGGGTCCAATGGAAATGTTACTGGCGCCCGCTCGAGCAAATCGATGAATAACGGGATTCAAGTGATCAAGTGCTGTTGTGAAGTGATTTAATTAGAAGAATATGTATAGGAATATTCTGACATTTGTATCCTTAGAATGCAGTTATTTTCATTTCTTTGCCTTAAAACATTACTATTTCTTATAAATACCCTTTTAGTTTCTCTATATTTGTGTGAGCATTCGACATAGGAAACTACATATGTTTTAATGTTGGGAAAAATTAGAAAATAATATAGTCTTGTATCACTTTGATTAAAGCCAACATATAGTCTGTGAACGTAAACTATGATTAGTAACCTAAACTGTTAACATTGCATACTCTTCCATTTGTGCTTTGCCATCCCATTGTTTCACATCATTCTCTTTAAATTCTCAGAGCTACTCTCTTGTCACATTTGTCCTCAACTCAAACATTATAATTCAAATGAATAATTACAAATTTGAGTATGATTTGAATATTTGCATTTCCTGTGTTGTATTTTATTTGTGGCTTGAAACTTGTATGTAATTATTATTTTCATATTTACTGCTTTAAAAACTACTAAAACTTTCTCAGGTCTTAAAACAGGTACCTGTTGGCACCTGTTGTCCCAAAATTTCAAACACCTTTTAAAATGGATACAGTCTAACAATGTTAAATTATTATATGTAATTTCATTCACCTAATGAATTTCATATATATTATGAAATCTAAAATTTGATAGTGTGTAGCCAAAACACATTCTTCTCAAAATAATATATCAGAAATGATACCTACATATATGTAAAAAAACTTTTTTGTTTTAAATATTCCAGTTTGTGATTCAACATTATAAAAATACATTTGTGAGACTTAATTGAATATAATATAAAGCAATAATGAATTTTTCTTTAAGCCTTTTTTTTGTTTCATAGCAAAATATCTTCTAGGTTTCTTAGGTTCCAAGTCTGTATTATTCCTCACAATCACGATCACGATCTTCCCGTTGATCACCTATTTGCTAGAGCGGGCACCAATAATATCTCCATATGTCCTGTCTCATGCCAGTAGAGCCAGGGGCATCGGCTTGCTACAGGAACATAAAGAGCCTCAAACCATTATATTAGGTCATGGGAATGACCTAATATAATTGTTACTGGAATTTGGCATATCATACAACACGAGAAGCTTGCCAGGCTTGCCGAGCGGGAGGCAAACTCTTTTAAACACCTCCAAATAAAGCATTTATTGATGAACTGCGCTGCCATTTGCGGGCTGTGATGGGCTGGTCTGCTGGGTGGAGTTCTGAGGAGAGGGAAGTCCAGAAGTGGAAAATGGCGCGCGCCCGTGGAGTGAGGAGCGGTGGTCTGGCTTGTTGTGAGGCTCTGCCGAGGTGGTGGGCCAGGGCTAGAACCCACCATGCCTCCCGACTGCCTCATGAACGGCTTTGCACAGGGAGAGCAAGGAACAGCTCTGCCCCACGTGTGAGAGTCTCTGGACCAGCATACCTGGGCCGGATTGAGGAAAAAAGCTGCGGCAGGGTGGGTGTCGGTGATCCGGGGCTGTGATGGGCTGGTCTGCTGGGTGGAGTTCTGACGAGAGGGAAGTCCAGAAG
>JAJIBD010038659.1:0-7500 GCA_021461705.1 Cryptotis parvus
GAAGCCCCTGAGCATTTCCAGGTGTGACCCACAAAGCACAAAAAAAAAAAAAAAAAGAAGTACAGATGGTGTTTCCGCTGTGTGTTTTGGCCTCCCAGTGTATATTCGAGGGAATTGAACGTGGGTCAAATGGAAGCTCAATATCTAGTTTTTGTAAGAAAATCCATAGTGTTATCCAAAAAAGACTGGACCAGTCAACATTCCACCAACAATGGATTAGAGTCCCCTTTCTCCCCACATCAATGCCAGCTCTTGCTCTTTTGGTTTGTGCCAGTTTCTGTGGTAAGAGATGTACCTCATTATTGTTTTGATTTACATCTCCTTGATGATTAGTGATGATGCGCACTTTTCATATGCCATTTGGTCATGCAAATTACTTCTTTGAAGAAATTTTTGTTCATATCTTCTCATTTTTGATGCAATTGGATTACTTCTTATAAAGCTCTACTAGTTATGCCTTGTATATTTTTGCTTGTATATTTGTATATTTAACCTTGTATATTTAGCCCCTTATCAGATGGGACTGTCTTTGTATCTAGGTCTAGTTTCTATTGTGCTGTAGAATCTTCTTAATATCATGTAGTCCCATTTATTTGTTCCACATTGTTTGGTCGGTGGTATTTCATCACTGAATAAGACTTAAGCTTCAATATCATGGAAGGTTTTACCTATATTTTCTTCCATGAACCTTATGGGTTCAGGTCTGATGTTGAGATCTTTAAGCCATTTTGATGTGAGCTCTTGTGCATGGAAGTTAGACAGAGGCCTGAGTTATTATTTTTTTGATGTATGTCCATTTTTCCCAGCTTGTGTTACTTGTATCACTTGTCTTCCTGTTGTTCATCAATTTGCTCGAGCGTGCACCAGTAACATCTCCAGACGATTCTGTTGCAAGCAAGTGTACCCCAGGGGCATCTACTTGCTCCAGGAATAGGAAACACCTCAAACCATTCCTTCAGATCATGGGAATGAGGTTCATAGTATTACTGGTGTTTTGGCATATCAAATAAAACACGGGTTGTTTGCAGGCTCTGTCTTGTAGATGGTATACTCTTAGTAGAAGGCCCTGACTCATCTAAAGCATTTACTGATGAAGCTCAAAGGGAAAGATCAGGGTTTCTCTTGGGTGGAGCTCTCAGGATCTGTGGAGTCTGGATGTTGAAAATGACGACTGACTGACCTAATGGCTTAAGGGGTTCTCCTGGCTTCCTGCTGGCTCACTGGGATGACAGGTCACAGCTAGAACTCCTAGTACTGTATACAGTGTATACATGTGAAAGATTCTGGGAAGGACCTGATCCTAACATCTAGTACTATCTAAGACTTGTCGTGTGGCCACTCTCTGGCTCTGCAGGAAGGAGCTGTGGGTCTGGCATGTCTCTCTTCTGGGGTAGCTGGCATGGATGTGGAGGAATGGGTGGAGGATCCCAAATCCCTGCTCCAAGTCTAGCCTAAGTGAACCTTCCCCATTTCCCAGCATCACTTGTTAAAGATTTTTCCTTGCTCCACTTCATATTTCTTGCTCCTTTATCAAAAAGTAAGTAAGGAGTTCTACCAGTGTCTTATATCATATATTTGAGGATGTGTGTATGTCTATTCAACTGTATTCCATTGGTCTGTGGGTCAGTCTTTCTTCCAATACCATGCTGTTTTTAAACACTACCTCTTTAACAACAAACATTTTTTCTCTTAGCTCTGCAAGTCACAAGTAAGATCAACACGAATCAGTTACTGCCTACTGAGGATCTGCTCCTTAGGTTACAGATGCTGATTCTTGCCATATCCTCCCAAGGCTGGGAGGGGGACAGGGAAGCTCCCTAGGGTCTAATTTGTTATTTATTTAATTTATTTATTTTAGTTTTATACTACCACTGTGGTGCTCTCTGCTTACCTCTTGGTTCTGAACTCAAGAATCATTCTCAGCAGTACTTGGCAAACCATACTGGGTGCCTACAGGACCAAGCCTTGGTCAGCACATGTAAGACAAATGCCCTACTTGCTCTCCCTATCTCCCAACCTCTCAAATCAATATTTTAGTGTTCTTCATATGGAAGCTTTGAAATAGAACAATTAGACTATCTGGTAGATGTAGAAATTATAGGAAAACCAATCCTGGTTTCACAAAAGTTAATCAATTTACAGTGCAACTGTGCACAATGTCATTTCCCCACACTTTCACCTAAACTATTATTTCTATTTATTTTCTATTCAGTAGAATATCTTTTAATTTTAGGGTTACTTTCTTTTGCTGTGCAGAATTTTTAGTCTGATGTGGTACTATTTGTTGATGTGTGGCCCCAGGTATCTTTATTTGTGTAATTTGTATAGGGAAGGGGTGCTATACCTGGAAATTCCCAGGTCTTACTTCTGACTCTGTGCTCAGGGAGCATCTCTGGTAGCTGAGGAAGAGCATGTCCAATGCAGAAAAGCACCAGATCCACTGTACATCTTTCCAGCCCTCCAATTGCCTTTAGAGTCATTAATTCAAAGACATCATTAAATGTAAGGATGTGGAGTTGTATTGTCTAAGTTTACGTGTGTGTGTTTTATGGTTTTCAGTAATCTTCGATAAATCTTTAACACATACACTTTTTGTTCCTGTTTTTGTTTGCCTAAGGTATTTTTGTCAGCAATAGTGTTGGCTATACCCAGCTGTGTTCATGACTTCCTTCTATCTCTGTTCAGTTAGTAAAGGATTAAATACCAACTTAACAGCAAAAATAAGGTAAAATTAATGATTAAGTTAGAAATTATGGAAGGAGTTTTTTGGTCATTATGGTGCTTATAAGTGGCAGAATCTAAACTTAATAGTACAAAAGTACAGTTCTCTCCTGAACAGGAAAATCTCTCAGAGTGACCATCTCATCAGTGTTACCCAAGGTAAGGACATTGGAAACCTTGAATGTTACCCAGTATAGGACATATGGAAAGCTTAAAGGACCAAGAAAGAAAGTGGTGCACACTTGGATGGAATATTTGGATTGGTTCTCAAACATATTTTTTATTTATGATTGGTTTGTCCAGAATCTTAGTTAGAAGACTACATAAGGTGCCTATATAGCAATCAGTGAATGGTTAACTTTCATAGAAGTTACAAAGAAAAAAGCAAGTGGTTTTGGAATCACATTGCTGCACTCAACCACTCAGTTGGAAATCTTAACATGACAGCTGGAGACAAGATGGAGTCTGTATGCCAATATCCTTGATAAACATAGATGCGAAGGTCTCAACAACACTTTATTATTTTTATTTTATTCCATTTTATTTACTTGTTTTTCTTTTTAGCTTTTTTTTTTGGGTCATACCTGTGGATCCTCAGGGGTTACTCCTAGCTCTGCAGTCAGGAATTATTCTTGGTCGCACTCACCATGTGATGCTAGGAATCGAACCTAGGTTGGCTGTGTACAAAGCCAGCGCCTTAGCTGCTGGACTATTGCTCAGCCCGTAATCAACACTTTAAAGAATAATGGAGCCAGAGCGATAGCCCAGCCGGTAGGGCATTGCCTTGCCTGTGGCCGGCCATTCCGGTCAGGTTCAAATCCGGCATCCCCTATAGTCCGAGCACCGCCAGGAGTGATTCCTGAGTGCGAGCCAGGAGAAACCCCTGAGCATTGCTGGTGTGACCCAAAACCAAAAATCAAATAAATAAATAAACAAAAATCAAAGAATCATACTTCATGACCAAGTAGGAGTCATGGCATGGTTGTAAAGATATCTCAATATAAATAAATTATAATAAATTAATACTCATATATAAGTACTCATGTCCAGATGTGGAAAATGGCGGCCCTTACGGAGTTGGGGAAGTCTGGCTTCTTGTGATTTTCCACATCCGGACTTCCACTCAAATCAAAACTCCACCTATCAGAAGAGAGCCTATCACAGCCTGGCTTGTTCTCAGCAATTTATCAATAAATACTGGAGATCAGAAGGTGACTACAGAGTATGCCACCCACATGGCAGGCCTGGCAAGCTACCTGTGTCGTATTTGAGTAGAGAAAATACCAGTAACAGTTATATACCTCATTCCATGACCAGATGGAATGCTGTGTGGATCTTTATGTTCCTGGAGCAAGCAGATGCTCTTGGGCTCTACTAGCATGAGACAGGACATATGGAGATGTTACTGGTGCCCCTCAGAGCAAATCGGTGATGAATGGGAGAGACAGTGATACAGTGATAAAGACTCATAAATAAATACTCATAATAAAATAAGTTGATAACAAAAGGAAAGAGAAAAGTAAAAGTCACTTGATAATAACAAGATCCAACATGTATTTATGAGGTAAAAAATCAATAAATGTTGAATATAAGGAATATGGCTCAATTAAGTAGGCCAAATATAAAACACTTGTTGCTCACACCATACTGACTATTGAAAAACCAAAAGATTTTCCTTTTAAGATCAGGTAAAAATTAACTATATATACATCACCAACATCTGGTACTGTTTTGAATTATTAACGGGAGAAATTAGACAAGAAAAGTGAATAAAATGAATCAAATTGGAAAAGAAGTAAAACTATCATCATTTATAGATGACATGATAAAAACATAAAGAACCCAGAATGTTACACTGAAAGAAATTGTTACGAATAACAAATCTGTGCAGCAAAATGGCAAATTCTGCTACATTACTACATAATTTTTTTCTTATAAAGTAGAATAAAAAGAAATCTATAAAACCATTGCATTTACAATTGCATGAAAAGAATTAGCGGAAACTTCTGGTTGTGGCACCAGTGGCCCTCCGACACTGGTGGGAATGCCAGAGCATTGAACAGCACGGTATGACACAGAAGCAACCACCACCACCACAACTAAAGAATTAAGTATCTTGAAATTAACTAAACAAAGGAAGTAAAATATAAGTACAAAAAAGAAAGAAATAAAAGATACAAAGGAATAAAAAAGATTTTTCCATATAGCAGAATGAGTATTGTTGACAATACTTTATTATTTGTTAATATTATTTTAAAGAGGCAAATTTTTAAATGATAATATTATTTTAAAAGGTAATTATTTTTAAAAGGTAATCCTGGGGACCAGAGTGATAGTACAGCAGCTAAGGTGTTTGCCTTGCACACAGCCAACCTGTGTTCAATCCCCTGCATCCCATATGGTTCCCTGAGCACTGCCAGGGTAATTCTGAAATGCATAGCCAGGAATAACTCCTGAGAATTGCCAGGTGTGACCCCAAAACTAAAAATAATAAAGGTAGTCCTAACGGAAGGCAATATGCCCAATAATAATCTCTACCAAATTCTCATTGCATTCTTTTTATTTGGGTGTGTCTCCCAAGAAGACTTTGGGGGCCCTCAGGGCCATTCCTAGCAATATCAGGCCAATATGCTGTTCAGTGCTAGTTCATGAGCATGCTATGCTGTTCAGACCTGGCAGTGCTGGAAACCATAGGGCTATACCTGGTGATGCTCCGGGGGACCTCTACAACATAACCAGTGATGTCATCCAGGCATTGGGCAAGGTTGAATCCCCAGGATGTGAGCGTAACCCCTTCATTATATACCTGTCACCATTCCATTATTCATGGACTAAACACTACTGAAATGTGTCTGGAGCAATGAAAGATCTCAATGACAAAACAGTTGAGGTGGGGATGGAATTATCACTATCCCTGACTTCAAACTATGCTACTCTAAACTATACTACAAACCATTCTACAAAGGAATAGCAATCAAATATCCAAGCTCTGCATGAAAACAGACACACGGATAAGTGGAATAGAATTTAGAATCTATAAGTAAAAACACACAATTATTATCGTTAAATGTATGACGAGACAAGATAAGAGTATCCTATGTGGAGAGGGAAAGTCTCTTCCAGTGGTGCTGGGCTAGGGGAAGCATAAAATGGCATCGCGGATTTTGACCCCTGGTACTTCATGGGCCCTCCACGCACCTTCACGTGTGACCCAAAGCAAATCTATTAGACATACTGACCAGTCACATGTAAGGAACGAAGCTTGACAATCTCATACTAAACATGAAATTCATTCAAGATGTTTCAAAACATATTTGACCCAAGAGATAGTACAAAGAGGTCAGGTCTTGTGTGGCAGACTCAATTCAATTCCCAACACCACAGAAATGAGTTGCTAAGTTTTGAGTGATCTCTGTTAGCATAGATAAAATATATCTTGCCTTCCCCATAATTTATTGTGAGTTTTTATTGTGAGTCTAGTAGGTTCAGAGTTTTCTCGTTTGAAGCCCCCAGTGAATCTAACACAAGACACAAGTGGGCATAGAAAATGTCTTATTCCCAACAGGGAATAATTACATATCTATATTTATATATCAATATATTGTATATATAGATCAATAATTAAATGTCATTTATAGACAATTTATCAAACTTGCATGTAAACACACAAAATAGAACTTTCTATCACAAAGTCATCTTGTTTTTGCTTTTTTGGAGGTTACATCTGTCAATGCTCAGAGGTTACTCCTGGCTTGCATGCAGGACTTAATCCTGGGGTGCTTTGGGGGCCATATGGGATACCAGGGATCAAACCTGGGTGAGCAGTATGTAAGGCAAATGCCCTACCAACGGTGCTATCGTTCTAGCTGGCCAACAAAGTACATCTTATTTGATCCTTCTTAAAACACTAAACAAGAATAGTCATTAATACTTTCTGAAAGGTAAAGCTTCTCTATGTTATATAAAATAAAAAAGAAAACTACATAAACTTAACATTTTGCTTTGTAATCAATGACTTGGTCATCATTTACCTACACACTGTCCTAGAATTCAATTATTAGTTATTAATTTGATTTACTGGGCTGAAGCCATAGTATAGCATGTAGGACGTTTGCCTTGCATGCATCTGACCGGATTCGATCCCCCCGCATTCAATAAGGTCCCCTAAGCACTGCCAGGAGTAACCCTGAGCATTGCTGGGTGTGACCCCAAAATGAAAATAAATAAATAAATAAATAAATAAAGATCAATTGGGATTTATTCAAGAATTTCAAGGCTGCTCAGTCTCATTTATCAGTTATTGTAATTTTGTAATTGCCGTGCCAACAGAAGAAAAGAGAGCTGAGTGTGGCTAAAAGTAGAGCACACAATTTAAATATGTGAGGTCCTGGGTTCTGGAAGGGAAGCAAGGGAGGGAGCAGAATACCACTCCACTGTCAGTCAATAGAGAAGATAAGATCTTTCCTTTTGCGCAGCATGGATGCAACTAGAAGTAGCCGTGTCAAGTGATATAAGTCTAAAGGAGAAAGAAAATATTGGATAATCTCACTCATCTGTAGGATATACAGAAGCAAAACATAGGAACAAAGAAAACCAAGGGAAGCAAACCAGCATCCCCTGTGATCCCCTGTGGAAACAAACCAGCATTCCAGCATCCACTGTGATCCCATGAGCACCGCCAGGAGTAATTTCTGAGTGCAGAGCCAGGAGTAACCCCTGAGCATCACCAAGTATGACCCAAAACAAAAAGCAAAAAAAAAGACAAAAAGAAGTGAAATG
>JAJIBD010038659.1:12500-27648 GCA_021461705.1 Cryptotis parvus
CAATGGATTGAATTCACCAGTCCAGAGACACTGAGTAACTTGATGGATCAGAAATCTGAAATAAATATCTGCTGCCTATAAGAGACACACATGAACTAACAGGGTAAACACAAGCTCAAAGGTCAAAGTATGGAGAATAATCTTATAAGCAAAAAAAAAAAAACCTTTAAAAAAGCCTAGGGTGGGGCTGGAGTGATACCTGGCTCCAGGTAGGGCATTTGGCCAGCTGCCACTGACTCTTGGTTCATCCCCCACCACCCCATAGGGTCTCAAAGCCCTACCAAGATTGATCCCTAAGCATAGAGTCAGGAGTCAGCCATGAGTCGGCTGGGTGGCCCAAAACCAAAATAAAAAATGCTTGTATCAGACAACATAGACTTCAAATTAAGAAAGACAGGGACAGGGGATGACCTCTTCTTTGCTTCTGCTTTTTGTTTGGGACCAAAAGCAGTGATGCTTAGGACTCTGTGCTGAGGATTAATCCTAGCAGGGTCAGGGGACAGACACACATGCATAAGAACAAGAACAGCCAGTGCTGGTCCATATTGGATGCTGGAGTCACTTGTGTGCAAGACAAAGTGCTCTGCCCACTGTACTATCACTGGGGCCCCAGGAATGGCCATTAAATTTTTTTTACTGTACCACTGTGAGATATACAATTACAAAGCTGTTCACGATTCGGTTTCAGTCATACAGTGTTGCACCACATTCCCACCACCAATGTCCCCCCTGATTCCTTCCTCTCTCCCCAACCTGCCTCTATGGCAAGTACCTTTCTTCTCTCTCTCTCTTTTTTTTCTACATTCAAACTGGTGATCAGCCAATCAATTTATTTTTAATTTTATTACACCACTTTTAGACATACAATTACAATATGCTCATGCTCGAGTTTTGGTTCCAGTGTTCCAACACCCATCCCCTCCCACCCAAACCCATCTCCCATCACCAATTCCCACCTCCCTCCCCTCCCCTACCCCAACTATTTGGCGGGTTCTGTATATCTTTCTCTCTCTATATCTCTCTCCATCCTGCCTACCTTTACTACATATTGTAGAATGCAGTGCATTAAAGACATAACTGTTTCCATTAGTTTGATGGACCGCATGGCCACAAGTGGACGCATGACTTAGAGCCTTATAGTCAGCGTCCGGACGAGTGAAAATGGAGGCCAATATAGTGGGCGAGTCTCATCTGACTGCATCTGGGACCCCCAGAGGTGATGGGCCAACACCCAAAACCCATCTGTCCTCCTGGGGGCCTCATGGTCAGCTGAACTAGGAGAGCCGAGTTCCAGTTCCCCAGCTGCATCAAGGCTCCGCTTGCCATGGCTGGTCGCCCTGGGAAGCTCCTGGGCAGGGCTACTAGGCTCAGACAAAATGGAGAGGAAGGGTGACCCCAGCTCCATCTGATGAACTCCGGTGTTTCTTGCTTCTGGGAGCTGCCTACCAGTGCTCGAACTTGTTTCGCTCTGTTAATCTGGTCTTGGGTCAGCATCCTTCCCAGGTGGGCTCCAATGTGCTACAGCATCAGAACAGCGAAAATGGCTGCTAATGTGGTGGGTGAGTCTCATCTGGCTGCTTCAGGTGATTCCCAGGTGATGGGCCGCCGCCCACAGCCCATCTGTCTCTCCTAGGGGCCCCATGGTCAGCTGAGCAGGGAGAGCCTAGTTCTCACTCCCCAAGCTGCATCTGAGGCTTTCGGCATGCTATAGCTAGATCACCCCAGGAGCACACTCAGGGTGGAGTACACCCGGGCTCAAACAAAATGCAGAGGAAGGGCCGACCCCGGCTCCATCTGATGAATTCCTATGATTCTCACCTCTAGGAGCTGCCCACCTGGGCTCGAGCTCGTCTTGCTCTGGTAATCTGGTCTTGAGTTCGGCGTCCCTACTAGGTGGGCTCTAAAGTGCTGCAGCGTCGGACAGTGAAAATGGACCCAATGTAGTGAGCAAGTCTCATCTGACTGCATCCAGGGACCCCCTTAGGTGATGACCAACACCAAAACCCATCTGTCCTCCTGGGGGCCAATGGTCAGCTGAGCCAGGAGAGCCAAGTTCAGTTCCCCATTTCGTCTGAAATCCCATTCTATATCAACCTATCAACCTCTCAATTTGATACAAACTGAATGATTGTTGAAGTATATAAAAGAGAAAGATCCTGAAAGGACTGGTGCCAAAATACATTGTGTCTAAGATTAAATTTGGTGGCGGAGCCACACACCCCTACACAGCCGTGGATCTGGAGTCTCTCTCTTGCAGTGGTTGGCTTGGTGGCTGGAGCTCAGGGTCATACCCAATGAGCCGGAGGCTGGGGACTGGGAGGAGGCCCCCAATCCTCCAGGTCCAGCAGTCACGGCCACCTGCATGGTGAGCAGGCCCTGAAGCCATATAGGACACGAGCAGGCACTGGCTGAGCCTTTTGCCTTTCCCAGGAACTCCATAGGACCGCTCACCATGAGGCCAAGCTGCGCAGCCGTGGATCTGAGTCTCTCTTCTTTTGCACATTGTGGCTTGCAATATGATTACATTGCAAATGTATGTAATAAAATGCATACATTTAGGAGTTATTACGTTTATCCACTTGCCTAAGTTCAATGCTCAGTTCTAGTCTGGTGTTACGATTTCCAACAATTGTTAGCACACTGGTCCCTTCTCTATCTTACTTAACCTCTGACCCCTATGCACTTTTGACCCAGCCATACCACTCCTGGGAACATACACTGGGAAGCCAAAAAACACACAGCAGAAAGACCCCATGCACTTTTATTTTCATAGCAGCATTATTCACAATAGCCAGAATCAGGAAACAACCACTTTGCCCAAGAACTGATGACTGAATAAAGAAACTTTGGTACATCTACACAATGGAATACTACATAGCTGTTAGGAAAAATGAAGTTATGAAATTTGCCTATAAATGGTGGACATGGAGGGATCATGTTGAGTGAAATGGGCCAGAAGGGAAAAGTCAGATATAGAATGACTATATTTATTTCATGACATAAAATATATATGGTGCCAAAGAGTTCCCAGTTAGTGGTCGTTCTAGTGGGTTTCTTCTTAAACTTTGGAGCCTTTTCTCCTTGCTGTGTGAAGTAGAATTTTGCACGAAGGCGGTAGGTCTGATCCTGTTTGGAATTTTGGGATGACAGCATCAGTTAGGCAGAACCTTCGATTGAAGAATTATGTGGCCAATTTCATTGTGGAACTGTCCACCAGGGAGATTCCCATGTCCAACGTTTTTTGATTCAGCCTTTTTGAAACTGTGAGTTCCCATGAATGGTACTTGGTGGCTATGATGAACTCAGCCTCTCACCCTGTTCGTTCCATTCTAGGCCATGGGTCCTGATGTGGAGATCTTTGGCTGACCTTCTCGGTCCTATCTTGGCATTGAAATCACCAACTATAATTTTGTAGAAGGTGTGATCATTTTTATAGAACTCCTCAGTTCTATGTAGAATTTCTCAATTTCATCTTCTTTGTATGTGGATGTTGGTGCTTAAACAACGAAGATAGAAACTGCTGGTAGTGGGTCACATCTCTACAAAAGTGTAATTGTCCTTACAAACCAGCTGGTTTGTTAGGCATTGAATGAATCAATGTTAGCGGCTATGTTTGTATTGACAAGGACACCGTGCCACCAATGCATCTTTAAAATGCAAAAAGTTCCAACAGGGAACTCTTTGGCCTTTGTGCAGCAACATGGGAAGATGCTATCATTAGCGACATCGATGCAGAATACAACCTGACTGGTTCAACACCTCCATGATTGTGCAAAGAACGCCGAGAGTAAAGGATACAAGGACACCTGTCTTCAAACACCTTCGAGTTCATCTACCCACGTGGTAAGGCGCGAGCCTCAGGTGACCAGATACTAATATCAAGCTTGCAAAAGCAGTGCAAGAAGCGATAAAGGGAAGACGTCAAGGAGAGAAGAGCAAAATTACTGGAGGATGCAGCAGAAGCGGAAAAAACATTCACAACACCTGCCTATCCTTTGCCAACTCTAAGACCAAGATGACTACCCTCTGACGTCCTGATGGATCTATCACATCTTCCAGAAGGCAATGGAGAAGATTATCCATGACTTCTACTCAGATCTCTTTGAGTAGCCATGTCAACCTACCCACATACCAAATTCCACAGGATGAATATGTCATCCCCAACGTTCTCCCCTTCTGAAATCGACATACCATCTCGATTGGTGAAGAAAGGGAACAGCACCAGGCCCAGACAAGGTCAAACCCCGAACACCTGAAGAATCTGCCGACAGTTCTCATCAATACACTGACTTGGCTCTTCACACGCTACCTGACCGAATGTAAGGTGCCCTCCCAATGGAAAACTAGCAGGACAGTTCTACTGTTCAAGAAGGGAGACATTCACGACATTGCAACTCTCGCCCCATCTGCCTGTTGTCCATCATATACAAACTGTTCACTCGAGTCATTCTTAACAGAATTGGCAGAACATTAGATGAAGAACAACCACTTAACAAAGCTGGCTTCCTAAAAGGGTTAGCACAGTCGAGCCATATCCACGATAACCAAGCTCGTTGGAAGTCTATAGAGAATTCAAATGCCACTCTGTCTCACTTTCATTGATTTAAAGATAGCCTTTGATTCTGTGGAGACTGAAGCTTAGTCATAAAAGCCCTAGCCAAACAGGGTGTTCAAACCCAAAACAAAAGATCCTTCGTAAACTATATCATGGATTCCCCACTAGGATCTCCACCATTCTACAGGAAGTGATCATCAGCGCCAAAGGGGTTCGGCACGTGATACCATTTCATCAAAACTCTTCAGCGCCACCCACGAAATCATCATGTGACAATTAGAATGGGAAGAAATGGGAGTGAAGATAGATGGTCAGCAACTACACCACCTCCACTTCACTCCTGACATCTTTCTAGTAGCACCAAACATTAGCCAAGCAGCACAAATGCCTCTGACTTGACCAGAATGTGGAAAGATAGGTCTACAGCTGAATCTGTGTTCATGAAAAATGAGCTAGTTCCAGAGGCCCCTTTCACTCTCAATGGAACAAACATCTCAGAATGCAGCAGTTATGTGTACCTAGGTCGAGAAGTCAACATGATGAATGACCTAAAACATGAGCTTGCCCAGAGGAGGAAAAAAAGCGGCCTGGAATGCCTTCAAAAAGCATCAAAGAAATAGCTAGACAGACAAAAGAACCTCTGGCTCCAAGCACATCTCTTACACACCCCATTCTCCCTGCATTAACATACGCCTCAGAGACCTGAGCCCTTGAAAACAGGATGAGAATGCTATTCGAGGTCTCCCAAGAGGAATTGAAAAGAGCTATGCTTGGAGTCTCACGCCTCACTCACGTGAAAGAAGGAATCCGTAGCTCCAATCTCCATCGCTGTTCCAGAATCAGGGATGCTGTCTCATTTGCCAAGGCTTCGAAAATCAGATGGACTGGACATGTAATGCGATTTGGAGACGACCTCTGGACTAGATCCATTACTGACTGGATCCCACGGGATGTCAAAACATCACATGGTCGCTCACCTACAAGATGGTCAGATTTCTTTGTCCAGACCCTGAGCGAGATGGTTTGAGGCTCTTGGTATTCCTGAAACAAGCAGATACCATTGGGCTACACTGGCATGTGTAGGGTCAAATGGAAATGTTACTTGCGCCTGCTCAAGCAAATCGATGAATAACGGGATGTCAAGTGATCAAGTAATATATATCTACATACATACATACATACATACATACATACATACATACATATTATGATACCAATATCCAAGATCAGGCAAAATGTGGATCAGGAGGTCTTGTCAAAGGTGAAAATTATACAAATTAGTGGGAGTCAAGGAGCTAGGTCAGACAGAGAAGGAATAGAGTGCTAATAGTTGTATTTGTACTAATACCAACCTAAAGCTGAGCATTAAATACAGGCAAAATGATACGATATCCTCTAAATGCAGGTATTGCAATCCACAGAGTATAAGAGAAGGAAAGAGATATAGAGAAAGAAAAGAGATAATAAACCTTCCATAGAGACAGCTGGGGGGGGGAGGGAATCGGGGACATTTGTGGTGGGAAATGAGCACTGGTGGAGGGATGGGTGCTGGAATACTGTATGATCCTAACACAAATATGAACATCTTAGTAATTGTATATCTCATGGTGGTATAATAAAATATTAAATTAAAAAATAAAAAACAAAAAGAAAAAATTAATAAAACTTCTATTTAGTTAGTTAATTCTAACTAGGTATTCATATTCACATATCACAGATTTAAAAATCATGCTTGGAAATATTAAGTTTTAGATTCAATCATGACCAGGGTTATGATGTCTCTAATGTTTAGTTGTTCTTAACAAATTTATTTTGAACTCTTGAAGAAAATTGTTTAATTTTACAATAATTTATTTAGTTATATCCCAGTTTTTCCTCTGAATCTAAGAATTCAAATTATGTGATCTTATCTGAAAGATATGGAATCCATTTTCCATAGTAATTAAACAAATGATAGATTAGGGGCTTTGTGATTATCATTATATGGTAAGTCAAAATTTTATGAAGTAATTATATGTTGCACTTTGGAAATGCTAGTTTCATTGTAGAATTTTTACCATTCATAGTTTCATTGTAATGAGAGTGAAAAACTAGATGCAGAGAATGGTAATAGACTTATTTTTAGAATCCCTAATGAATTAACACTGAAGACATCATCAATCTACTTGAGTATCCCTAGCTTTTATGATTTGTACTGATGGTTGGTATTTTTAACTGCCTTAACAAGCAATTCCTGCTCAATCTGTGTTCATGTCATAAGTATAGGTAGTTTTATATCTCAAACTAATGTAAAATCTAAAAACATAATTTCAACTTTATAAATTATATATATTTTTTAAAAAGGTTTTTCCTTATAAGTTTTCCCTTGTAAGTTCCTTATAAATTTCCCCTATGTATAAAATTTTCCTGGCTGTAATCCAGGGACTTCCATGTGGTTCCTGGATTACAGCCAGGAATGACTCCTGAGTGCAAGTCAGGAGTAACTCCTGAACATCTCTTGGGTATGCCATTCAAAAAACTTTCAATAAAGTAAGTGTTGAAGGAACTTTCTTCATCATAGTTCAATCCTTTACCACAAGTGCTTAGCGATCATACTCAATGGGAAGAATTGAAAGCCTTACCTCTACAATCAGCACAAAATAAGGCCGCGCTCATCACTACTGTACTGTGGTATTGAATGTCCTTCCTATAGCAGTTAGGCAAGAAAGAAATGTTAAGGACCCCAGATAAGAAAAGACAAAGTCAAACTCTTTAGCCCACCCAGTGGTGCTCAGGACTTATTCCTGGCTCTGGACTCAGGGGTTACTTCTGGCAGGACACAGAACCATATGTGGTACTGGGGATTGAATTGAAGGTTAGCCGTTTTCAAGGCAAGCACTTTGCCTACTATAGTATTCCTCAGTCCTTAAACTCTCACTTTTTATTAGATAATATCATACTATGCCTATAAAAGCCCATGACTCCGCCGAAAAAGCTCCTAGAAACAATAGACGTGTACAGTAAAGTGTCAGGCTGTAAAATCAATGCACAAAATCCATAGCATTTCTATACGCAAATAATGAAATAGAAGACAGAAAACAATTTTTTGCCCACAAGGCACTGACAAGGCACACAGGACTAGCGTACACCTAGTGTCGGTCCAGCATGGCCGCATCAGGGAGAAGAACCAGCTATGAAGAAACATTTTCTCTCAGGAAGTTCAAGGTTTCTGTTTTGTCAAAAGTGGAAGGATGGGCGCAGAGGAGAACTGTGCCTAGTTTTTCTGGGGATACAGTTCTGGAAAGGAAGTATCTGCCCATGATGTTGTTGAGGTTAGCACTTTGCAGGACTTTGTATTTTTTGGGGGTCACACCTGATGATGCTCAGGAGTTACTCTTGGCTCTTCACTCAGGAATTACTCGTAGGCGGTGCCGAGGGACCATATGGGATGCCAAGTTGGAACTATCAGGTTGCATGCAAGGCAAACACTCTACCCACTGTGCAATCTCTCAGCCCCAAGACAGAGAAATTGTATAAAGGATACAAATGCCTCAGAAAATCAAGTACCTAAGAAAGCAACAAAGGAGGTGAAAGATTTATACAGAAACCTATAAATCACTACTAAAATAATGGAGCATGAAGGAATAGAAACATCCTCTGGCCATGGATTGAAGTTTATATTGTAAAAGTACAGTTTTCCCCAAGCATTATACATATCCATTGCAGTCCCTAAAAATAAAATACACATGACATTTTCAAAGACAGATCAAAAGGCTCCTTGGCACTGCCAGAGATCCAGGAATAAACACTGAGCATACTGGGTGTTGCTCCCAAACAAAATAAGACTTAGATCAAGTGCTGTGGAAAAATTTTAAATGAAGTTATAACCCCCTCCCTCCAGAATAGCTAAAATAATGCTAGGAAAGAAATGGGAGCTTCTCACCCCCAATTTTAAATATTATAATGCTAGACCAGACTGACAGCACAGTGGTATGGCACTCACCTTGCACACAGCCAGAATACCTAATACCCATATCCCCCCAGTCCACCAGTATGTATCCCTCAATTTAGAGCCAGAAGTAAGCCCTGAGCACCACCAGTGGGCCCCCAAAACAGAACAAGCAAACAAAAATGCAGTACTTCATTGGGGAAATGCAAATCAAAAAAATTGAGATATCAGGGAGACTGCTACACATCCCAATGAACAAAACAACCAGTGCTGGCTTGATGGAGGGAAAAGGACCTTCATTCACTGCTGCTGGGAAAGTCAACATCTTCAGCCTCTTTGGGAAAACTACATAGACACTTGGTAAAGAATTACACACTAGGTATTGGTCTTAGATATGATTCAGCAATTCCACCTCTTGACATTTACCCCAAGTGTTCAAGAACACTCTTTAGAAAATGCATTTGCTCTCCTGTGTTTGTTATAGCATTAGTCACAGTAGTTAAACTTTGGAAACAACCCAAGTTTTCAAGAAGAGATGACTGATGAAATAAACTGTGATGAATCTATATGATGGAATATAACTCATCTCTAAGAAAAACAAAATTATATTTGCTGTTATGTGAATGGACTTGGGAGTATCGCAGAGTCAGTGGGAGAGAGATACCGAATGATGTTCCTCATGTCGGGGTAGAAAGAAGCCGAGGAAAGGGACAACACATGCCCCAAGGCAACAGAAATGGAGAACAGTCTTTAGAAGAAAAAGATCACTGTAAGGCCAATAGGGTAGAGACAGGACAGTGCAGCCAGTGGGACAATAACTGAGGAGGGGTGTTCTAATGTTTCGTGCACAAAGCCCTGCCCTTACCAATATCGAAAATCAAGGTACCCAAATTGAATGTTTTTAAAGTGAAATACAATATTTAGTCTAACAAGCGCCGAAATGAGCATGTAGTGTAGTCTGGACTTTTACTCTGATCTCTGTGTTCTTGAACTGATTGAGCTATCACTGAACATGAGAAAAACTGGCAGAAAATAAAGAACAATTTTTATCATGTAGTTATGAGAATCTATGCATCGTAAGTTCTAAGTTCAATGGGAGAGGTGACAAATGGCCTGAACTATGAAGGCCGAGATCTCAGTCTTCAAAGGAAAAGTGGGCGGCTGACCTAGTGGAAGGATAAGTGACTATGATAAAGACAGGTTTCCGGTGGTCTTGTCATAGTCATAGAGAGATTTACCAAAGATCTTTGGTAAACTTCAAACGAAGGAAATGAAGGAAAATGAAAGGAAGCATTTTCTTGAAGGAAACAAAGACCAGAATGCAAGGATAGCCCAGACTTGTGAGAGAACTTGTTGCCCATCTCTCATCTGGTAAAACATTAATATCTAAGCTGTAGAAAGTACTGATAGGACTTCACAAGGAAAACACATCTAACTCCGTCAGAAAAGCGGGAAAAAGATGAACAGAAACTTTCTCAAAGAAATACCAAATGACCAAAAGACATATGGGAAAAAAATTATCCATCTCACTAATAAACAGGGAAATGCAGGTTATAATACCAATGAGATACAACTTCACACCAGAGACTTGCACTCACTGGAAAGACCAATAAGCAGTGCTGAGCGCAGATGTAGGAATATATCAAGACTTCCCTATCGTGATAATATGTGGCCAAAGAGGCACACAAGCAAATAACAGTGGTCTAAGGAAGAATGAAAGGTGTGCTGGGGGAAACAAGGTGTTGGAACACCAAGAAGGTCAGCTAATCCTGGTAGAAAGAAGAGACTTTTGGGGGAAGGTTTCACTGAATGGGCTGTATGATTAGAGCTTAAATAAAAACACCGATCACTTGATCCTTGACATCCCGTTGATCGTCGATTGCTTGAGTGGGCACAAGTAACGTTTCCATTTGTCCCTGTCACATGCCAGTGCAGCCCAATGGCATCTGCTTGCTCCAGGAATACAAAGAAGTCTGACATCTTGTAGGTGGGTGGCCATCTTGTAGGTGGGTGACATCTTGTAGGTAGTGGCCCATGGGATCTTTTGGCGTCCCATAGGATCCAGTCAGTAATGGCTCTAATCAGTGGTGGTCTCCAGTCTCATTACATCTCAGCCCATTTCATTTTGAAGCTTTGTAAGCGTGATAAGCGTACCTGACTCTCGATCATCGACAGAGGTCAGAACTCTGGATTCCTTCTCTCACTTGAGTGAAGTGTAATTCCCAAGCATAGCTTTTCGATTCCTCTTTGGGAGACCGAATAGCATTCTCATCCTGCTTTCATAGGGCCCAGGTCTCTAGGCGTATGTTAATGCAGGAAAGATGGTGGAGTTGAAGAGATATGCCCGGAGTAGAGGAGTTCTTTGTCCTTATAGCTATTTCTTGATGCTCTTGAAAGCGATCCATGCCTCTCTACTTCCTCATGTGCAGCTCAGGTGCTCAGTCATTCATCATGTTGAGTTCTTGAACTAGGTACACATAACTTGTGCATTCAGAGATGTTTGTTGCATTAGAGAGAATGGAACATCTGAAACTAGTTCATTTTTCATGAACATTGTTGTTGAGATTCAGCGCTGTAGACTATCTTTTCACATTCACAGTCGAAGTCAGCTAGCATTATAGCCTCTTGGCTAATGTTTGCTGTTATTAAAATGATGTCACCAGTGAAGCAATACTGATAATGAGGGCAATAAACATTTCTTAGTGCTAACAGTAGTCTGGGGCTGGAAGGAGATGATTTTTACAGGTAAGTTGAATCCCAGGCCTATACAATCTTCATTTATACCAGAAAGCCAGTAATAGATGTGATAACAGTGATGATTTATGTTTGTTTTCTGCCACACCTGGCAGTGCTCAGGATAGGTCTTGGCTCTGTTCTCAGTGAACCATATGTGATGCAGGGCTTTGTGTATAAGACTAGTACCTTACCTGCTGTACTATCTTTATGGTTCCAGTGCTGATCTTGATTGACGAGCAAAACTACCACGCGAAAATCACTATGGTTTAACTCTGCAACCTATATTCTTTATCCTTCTTACCCTGAGTATTTTTATGTTCTCTTGGCTCCTATAGCAGCTATTTTTGTACACACATTTTCCCAGAGAGTTTAGTTTAGAAATATTCATTTCCATTCTCAGTAGAAATGGGAAACCTCACTTTCACAGGACAACAAACAAACCGCAGTGTTTCATTTCTATCAACCTCACCCTTTGGGAGTTGGATCATACCCAATAGTGCTCAGGGGGCTACTCCTGGTTCTGTGCTCAGGAGTCATTCCTTATGGTTCGTGAGTGATGTGGCACCAGAAAACCAATATCAGAAGAATGCAAGGCAAACACGGTAAACATTGTTCTATTTCTTCAGCCCTTAACCTACACTTTACATAAGAGGAAGAAAGAGGTTATTTATTTTTTTATTCTTTGGAAAAAAGTATATTTATTTGGAAAGAGAAAGTAAGAGGAGGGTAAGAGGATGATACGTGCTCAAGAAGAGGGACTTCTTCAGAGTAGAAAATTACCATGAAAGTATATTTTGTTGTTATTGTTTTCTGTAGTTGCTGGTATTAGTAGTGTAAGAATTTTCTTTCCTTTTCATACAGTTCCAAATTTTTATTTTTATATTTTTATACAATTACAAAGATGTTCAAATTGGTCTCAGTCATACAGTGTTCCAGCACCCATCACTTCACCAGTGCCCTATTCCACCACTATCATCCCTACATTCCCTCCCACCCACCCTCAGCCTGCCTCTAAGCGGGCGCTTTTCTTTCCTCTTTATCTCTCTTTATCTCTCTCTGTCTCTTTCTGTCTCTGTCTCTCTCTTCTCTTACACATTGCCGCTTGCCCTATAGACAATTAGGGTTATCATGAAAGTCTCTTTGTGTATATTCAATGCTGACTTCTAGTCTGGGCGTTTTGGCCTCTTAGTAAAACACTGGTATCTATTTATATCCCATTAATGAATGCAGTCATTCTATATCTGTCCTTTTCCTTCTGACTAATTTCATTCAGCATGATGGTCTCCATATCCATCCATTGTAGTAAATTTCACAACTCGTTTTTATGACCTCTGCACAGTATTCCATTGTGTAGATGTACAAAAGTTTCTTTTTTTAATTTTTTAAAATATTTTATTATACTACCATGAGATATACAGTTGCAAAGTTCATAAGATGTTCATACTTGGGTTGGGTCATGCATTGTTCCAGCACCCATCCCTCCACCAGTCCTCATTTCCCACCACCAATGTCCCCGATTCCTCGCCCCCCCTAGCCTGCCTCTGGCAGGTTTCTTAATTCTTTCTCTCTCTCTCTCTCTCTTGCTCTTTCTCTTTTTCCTTCCCTTCCACATTGTGGATTACAATACATAGTTTAGAGGTTGTCATGTGTATCTTTTTGCCTGTATTTAATGCTCAATTTTGGGTTGGTATCAGCACTTTCAACAATTATTAGCACTGTTCAGTTCTCTGTCTTACCTAGTTTCAGATTCCCACACGTTTGTGATAGTTTGCACCATTGACAAGACCTCCTGTTCCATGTTTTGCTTGACCTTAGATATTGGTATCGTAATATGTAAGCATGTACAAAGTTTCTTTACCCGTTCTTCTGTTCTACTCAAGCATTGGGTGTCTCAGATTCTGGCTGTGATGAATTTAAAAGTAAGTACAGATAGTGTTTCTGCTTTGTGTTTTTGGGTCTTCAGGGTATATTCTCATGTACTCAGGAGTGGTATTGCTGGGTGAAATGGGAGCTCAATATCTAGTTTTGAGAAATGTCAGAGTGTTTTTCGAAAAGGGCTGGACCAGTCAGCATACCCAACAACAGTGGATAAGAGTCCCTTTTCCCCCGTCCACAACAGCACAAGTTGTTATTGCTCTTTTGGATATGCCAGTCTCTGGTGTGAGATGATATCTCATTGCTTTGGTTACATCTCCTGATGATTACTGATGAAGAGCACTTTTCTTTTAATAACTATTTTATTATACCATCGTGAAATATACAACTACAAAGATGTTCCTATTTGGGTCTTGGTCAGCCTGTGTTCACCTAGTGCCCATCTCCCAACACCAATGTCTCCGGTTCCCTCCCCTCTCCCCCCCAGCCTGCCTCCATGGCAGGTTCAATATTTTTCCTTTCTCTCTATCTCTTTTCTCTTTTCCTTCCCTTCCAAATTGCGGATTACAGAACATACATTACAGGGTTATTATGTATCTTTTGTCTGTATTTAATTCTCAGTTCTAGGTTGGTATTAGAACTTTCGACAATTGTTAGCACATTGTTCCATTTTCTGTCTTACCTAGCCTCAGCTCCCACGTTTGTGATGATTTCCACCTTTGACAAAATCTCCTGAGACATGTTTCACTTGACTTTCGATATTGGTATAGTAATACATACATATATATTTATGTCATGCAAATAAATGCAGTCATTCTATATCTGTCTCTCTCCTTCTAGCTAATTTCACTCAACATGATTGAAAAGTACTTTTACATATGCCTTTTGGTCATCCAAATTTCTTCTTTTTGGAAATTTCTGTTCATTTCTTCTCCTCATTTTTTGATGGGATTAGCTCTCTTCTCATAAAGTTCTAGCAGTGCCTGATATATCACAGTGTGTTAATCCCATATCAGATGGGCTGTGAGTAGATATTCTTTCTCAGTGTATGGGCTGTCTCTGTATCATAGTATATTTATTTTGAGGTGCCAAAGCTTTTCAGTTTTATATAATCCATTTTATCTTTGCTTCCATTGCGTTGTGATTGGTGTTTCATTTTTGAAGAGCCTTTTAGCTTCAATGTAGAGTGTTTTTCCTATGTTTTCTTCGATGTACCTTATAGATTCATGTCTGATGTTGAGATCTTTAATCCATTTGATCTGACTTTTGTGCATGCCATTAGGAGGTCTAAGCTCTATTTTTACATATAGCTGCTCCAGTTTTCCCAACACCATCTGTTGAAGAGCTTTGTGATCCCATAATAATTTATGTCCTATATTGAAGATTAGTGATCGTATATTTGAGAATGTACTCTGCTCTTACTAGCTTCACTCAGTAAGATACTCACCAGATCCATCCATATGCAGAAAATTAAGCATGACTTATTTTTCTTACAGCCTACTAATATTCTATTATGTAGATATACCATAGTTTCTTAAGCCCCATCATCTGTTCTTGGGCACTTGGGTTGTTTCAGATTTTGGCTATTGTGAATAGTGCTGTAATGAAGCATGGATATGCAGATTTCCTGTCTGCATTGTGACTTTGGTATTTTGGGAATATTCTCAGGTGTAGAATTGCCTTGACATATGGAAGTTTAAATTCTTGTTTTTTTGAGGACTGTCCATACTGTTTTCCAAAAAAGACCCGGATGTTTCCAACAGTAAATGGGGAGACCGTTTCCCCATCCTCGGAAACACTGCTGTTCTTCTGGACTGTGCCAGTCTCGTGGTGTGAGTGTTATCTCATTGTTGTTTTGATTTGCAGTTCATTGATGATTACTGATATTGTGTTTTTCATATACCTTTAAGCAGTTTGTATTCTTTGAGGAAGTTTCTGTTCATCTTTTCTCCTATTTTTAAGTAGGGTTGGATGTTTACTTGTACGGATTCTACCAGTGCTCTGTATGCCCGGATTAACAACCTGTATCAGATGAGTGTATCAGTTTTTTTTTT
>JAJIBD010038660.1:0-7500 GCA_021461705.1 Cryptotis parvus
GAAACCCCTGAGCATTGCCGGGTGTGACCCAAAAAGCAAAAAAAAAAAAAAAAAAGAAAGTGCAGATGGTGTTTCTGCTGTGTGTTTTGGCCTCCCAGTGTATATTCGCAGGGAGTGGTATTGCTGGGTCAAATGGAAGCTCAATATCTAGTTTTGTAGGAAAATCCATATTGTTATCCAAAAAGACTGGACCAGTCAACATTCCCACCAACAATGGATTAGAGTCCCTTTCTCCCCACATCAATGCCAGCTCTTGCTCTTTTGGTTGTGTGCCAGTTTCTGTGGTAAGAGATGATACCTCATTGTTGTTTTGATTTACATCTCCTTGATGATTAGTGATGATGCGCACTTTTTCATATGCATTTTGGTCATGCAAATTACTTCTTTGAGGAAATTTTTGTTCATATCTTCTCATTTTTGATGCAATTGGATTACTTCTTATAAAGCTCTACTAGTGTGCCTTGTATATTTTTGCTTGTATATTTGTATATTTAACCTTGTATATTTAACCCCTTATCAGATGGGACTGTCTTTGTATCTAGGTCTAGTTTCTATTGTGCTGTAGAATCTTCTTAATATCATGTAGTCCCATTTGTTTGTTCCACTTGTTTGGTCAGTGGTATTTCATCTTTGAATAAGACTTAAGCTTCAATATCATGGAAGGTTTTACCTATGTTTTCTTCCATGAACCTTATGGGTTCAGGTCTGATATTGAGATCTTTAAGCCATTTTGATGTGACTCTTGTGCATGGAGTTAGACAGAGGCCTGAGTTATTATTTTTTTGCATGTAGCTGTCCATTTTTCCCAGCTTGTATTACTTGTATCACTTGTCTTCCTGTTGTTCATCAATTTGCTGGAGCGTGCACCAGTAACATCTCCATACGTCCTGTTGCAAGCAAGTATACCCCAGGGGCATCTGCTTGCTCCAGGAATAGGAAACACCTCAAACCATTCCTTCAGATCATGGGAATGAGGTTCATAATTGTTACTGGGTTTTTTGGCATATCAAATAAAACACGGGTTGTTTGCCAGGCTCTGTCTTGTAGATGGTATACTCTTAGTAGAAGGCTCTGACTCATCTTAAGCATTTACTTATGAAACTCAAAGGGAAAGATCAGGGTTTCTCTTGGGTGGAGCTCTCAGGATCTGTGGAGTCTGGATGTTGAAAATGACTGACTGACTGACCTAATGGCTTGGGGGTTGCTCTGGCTTCCTGCTAGGCTCACTGGGATGACGGGTCACAACTAGAACTCCCTAGTACTGTATACAGTGTATACATGTGAAAGATTCTGGGAAGGACCTGATCCTAACATCTAGTACTATCTAAGACTGTCATGTGGCCACTCTCTGGCTATGCGCTGGACGGAGCTGTGGGTCTGGCATGTCTCTCTTCTGGGGTAGCTGGCATGGATGTGGAGGAATGGGTGGAGGATCCCAAATCCCTGCTCCAAGTCTGGCCTGAGTGAACCTTCCCCCTTTCCCAGCATCACTTGTTAAAGAGTTTTTCCTTGCTCCACTTCATATTTCTTGCTCCTTTATCAAAAAATTAAGTAAAGTTCTACCAGTGTCTTACATATCATATATTTGAGGATGTGTGTATGTCTATTCAACTGTATTCCATTGGTCTGTGGGTCAGTCTTTCTTCCAATACCATGCTGTTTTAAACACTACCTCTTTAACAACAAACATTTTTTTCTCTTAGCTCTGCAAGTCACAAAGTCCAAGATCAACACGAATCAGTTAACTGCCTGCTGAGGATCTGCTCCTTAGGTTACAGATGCTGATTCTTGCCATGTCCTCACAAGGCTGGGAGGGGACAAGGAAGCTCCCTGGGGTCTAATTTGTTATTTATTTAATTTATTTATTTTGGTTTTATGCTACCACTGTGGTGCTCTGTGCTTACTCTTGGTTCTGGGCTCAGGAATCATTCTTGGCAGTACTTAGGAAACCATACTGGGTGCTACGGACCAAGCCTTGGTCAGCACATGTAAGACAAATGCCCTACTTGCTCTCCTATCTCTCCAACCTCTCAAATCAATATTTTAGTGTTTTTCATATGGAAGCTTTGAAATAGAACAATTGGACTATCTGGTAGATGTAGAAATTATAGGAAAACCATCCTGGTTTCACAAAGGTTAATCAATTTACAGTGCAACTGTGCACAATGTCATTTCCCCACACTTTCACCTAAACTATTATTTCTATTTATTTTCTATTCAGTAGAATATCTTTTAATTTTAGGGTTACTTTCTTTTGCTGTGCAGAATTTTAGTCTGATGTGGTACTATTTGTTGATGTGTGCCCCCAGGTATCTTTTATTTGTGTAATTTGTATAGGGAAGGGGTGTATACCTGGAAATTCCCAGGTCTTACTTCTGACTCTGTGCTCAGGGAGCATCTCTGGTAGCTGAGGAAGGGCATGTACAATGCAGAAAAGCACCAGATCCACTGTACATCTTTCCAGCCCCTCAATTGCCTTTAGAGTCATTAATTCAAAGACATCATTAAATGTAAGGATGTGGAGTTGTATTGTCTAAGTTTACGTGTGTGTGTTTTATGGTTTTCAGTAATCTTCGATAAATCTTTAACACATACACTTTTTGTTCCTGTTTTTGTTTGCCTAAGGTATTTTTGTCAGCAATAGTGTTGGCTATACCCAGCTGTGTTCATGACTTCCTTCTATCTCTGTTCAGTTAGTAAAGGATTAAATACCAACTTAACAGCAAAAATAAGGTAAAATTAATGATTAAGTTAGAAATTATGGAAGAGTTTTTTGGTCATTATGGTGCTTATAAGTGGCAGAATCTAAACTTAATAGTACAAAGGTACAGTTCTCTCCTGAACAGGAAAATCTCTCAGAGTGACCATCTCAGCAGTGTTACCCAAGGTAAGGACATTGGAAACCTTGAATGTTACCCAGTATAGGACATATGGAAAACTTAAAGGACCAAGAAAGAAAGTGGTGCACACTTGGATGGAATATTTGGATTGGTTCTCAAACATATTTTTTATTTATGATTGGTTTGTCCAGAATCTTAGTTAGAAGACTACAATAAGGTGCCTATATAGCAATCAGTGAATGGTTAACTTTCATAGAAGTTACAAAGAAAAAAGCAAGTGAATTTTGGAATCACATTGCTGCACTCAACCACTCAGTTGGAAATCTTAACATGACAGCTGGAGACAAGATGGGGTCTGTATGCCAATATCCTTGATAAACATAGATGCAAAGGTCTCAACAACACTTTATTATTTTATTTTATTCTATTTTATTTACTTGTTTTTCTTTTTTAGCTTTTTTGGGTCATACCTGTGGATCCTCAGGGGTTACTCCTGGCTCTGCAGTCAGGAATTATTCTTGGTCGCACTCACCATATGTGATGCTAGGAATCGAACCTAGGTTGGCTGTGTACAAGGCAAACGCCTTAGCTGCTGGACTATTGCTCAGCCCCGTAATCAACACTTTAAAAGAATAATGGAGCCAGAGCGATAGCCCAGCGGGTAGGGCATTTGCCTTGCCTGTGGCCGGCCCATTCCGGTCCGGGTTCAAATCCGGCATCCCATATGGTCCCCGAGCACCGCCAGGAGTGATTCCTGAGTGCAGAGCCAGGAGAAACCCCTGAGCATTGCTGGGTGTGACCCAAAACCAAAAATTAAATAAATAAATAAACAAAAATAAAAGAATCATACTTCATGACCAAGTAGGAGTCATGGCATGGTTGTAAAGATATCTCAATATAAATAAATTAATAATAAATTAATACTCATATATAAGTACTCATGTCCAGATGTGGAAAATGGCGGCCCTTACGGAGTTGGGGGGTCGTCTGGCTTCTTGTGATTTTCCACATCCGGACTTCCCTCTCGTCAAAACTCCACCTATCAGAAGAGCCTATCACAGCCTGGCTGTTCTCAGCAATTTATCAATAAATGCTGGAGATCAGAGAGTGACTACAAGAGTATGCCACCCACATGGCAGAGCCTGGCAAGCTACCTGTGTCGTATTTGATATAGAAAATACCAGTAACAATTATATACCTCATTCCCATGACCAGATGGAATGCTGTGAGGCTCTTTATGTTCCTGGAGCAAGCAGATGCTCTTGGGCTCTACTAGCATGAGACAGGACATATGGAGATGTTACTGGTGCCCGCCCGAGCAAATCGATGATGAATGGGAAGACAGTGATACAGTGATAAAGACTCATAAATAAATACTCATAATAAAATAAGTTGATAACAAAAAGGAAAGAGAAAAGTAAAAGTCACTTGATAATAACAAGATCCAACATGTATTTATGAGGTAAAAAAATCAATAAATGTTGAATATAAGGAATATAGCTCAATTAAGTAGGCCAAATATAAAACACTTGTTGCTAACACCATACTGACTATTGAAAAACCAAAAGATTTTCCTTTAAGATCAGGTAAAAATTAACTATATATACATCACCAACATCTGGTACTGTTTTGAATTATTAACGGGAGAAATTAGACAAGAAAAGTGAATAAAATGAATCCAAATTGGAAAAGAAGTAAAACTATCATCATTTATAGATGACATGATAAAAAACATAAAGAACCCAGAATGTTACACTGAAAGAAATTGTTCCGAATAATAAATCTGTGCAGCAAAATGGCAAATTCTGCTACATTACTACATAATTTTTTTCTTATAAAGTAGAATAAAAAGAAATCTATAAAACCATTGCATTTACAATTGCATGAAAAAGAATTAGCCGGAAACTTCTGGTTGTGGCACCAGTGGCCTCCGACACTGGTGGGAATGGCCAGAACGCAGAACAGCACGAGGTATGACACAGAAGCAACCACCACCACCACAACTAAAGAATTAAGTATCTTGAAATTAACTAAACAAAGGAAGTAAAATATAAGTACAAAGAAAACGAAAGAAATAAAAGATACAAAGGAATAAAAAGATTTTTCCATATAGCAGAATGAGTATTGTTGACAATACTTTATTATTTGGTAATAATATTATTTTAAAAGGCAATTTTTAAATGATAATATTATTTTAAAAGGTAATTATTTTAAAAGGTAATCCTGGGGACCAGAGTGATAGTACAGCAGCTAAGGTGTTTGCCTTGCACACAGCCAACCTGTGTTCAATCCCCTGCATCCCATATGGTTCCCTGAGCACTGCCAGGGTAATTCTGAAATGCATAGCCAGGAATAACTCCTGAGAATTGCCGGGTGTGACCCCAAAACTAAAAATAATAAAGGTAGTCCTAACGAAGGCAATATGCCTAATAATAATCTCTACCAAAATTCTCATTGCATTCTTTTTATTTGGGTGTGTCTCCCAAGAAGACTTTGGGGGCCCTCAGGGCCATTCCTGGCAATATCAGGCCAATATGCTGTTCAGTGCTAGTTCATGAGCATGCTATGCTGTTCAGACCTGGCAGTGCTGGAAACCATAGGGCTATACCTGGTGATGCTCGGGGACCTCTACAACTTATAACCAGTGATGTCATGCCAGGCATTGGGCAAGGTTGAATCCCCCAGGATGTGACGTAACCCCTTCATTATATACCTGTCACTCATTCCATTATTCATAGACTAAACACTACTGAAATGTGTCTGGAGCAATGAAAGATCTCAATGACAAAACAGTTGAGGTGGGGGGATGGAATTATCACTATCCCTGACTTTAAACTATACTACTTTAAACTATACTACAAACTATTCTACAAAGGAATAGCAATCAAATATCCAAGCTCTGCATGAAAACAGACACACGGATAAGTGGAATAGAATTAAGAATCTATAAGTAAAAACACACAATTATTATCATTAAATTATGACAGACAAGATAAGAGTATCCTATGTGGAGAGGAGAAAGTCTCTTCCAGTGGTGCTGGGCTAGGGGAAGCATAAAATAGCTATAGCGCAGATTTTGACCCCTGGTACTTCATGGGCCCTCCAGCACCTTCACGTGTGACCCAAAGCAAATCTATTAGAAATACTGACCAGTCACATGCAAGGGAACGAAGCTTGACCAATCTCATACTAAACATGAAAATTCATTCAAGATGTTTCAAAACATATTTGACCCAAGAGATAGTACAAGAGGTAAGGTCTTGCATGTGGCAGACTCCAATTCAATTCCCAACACCACAGAAATGAGTTGCTAAGTTTTGAGTGATCTCTGTTAGCATAGATAAAATATATCTTGCCCTTCTTCCCATAATTTATTGTGAGTTTTATTGTGAGTCTATTGTGGGTTCAGAGTTTTCTCGTTTGAAGCCCCCAGTGAATCAAACACAAGACACAAGTGGGCATAGGAAATGTCTTATTCCCAACAGGGAATAATTACATATTATCTATATTTATATATCATTATATTGCATATATAGATCAATAATTAAATGTTATTTATAGACAATTTATCAAACTTGCATGTAAACACACAAAATAGAACTTTCTATCACAAAAGTGCATCTTGTTTTTTGCTTTTTTGGAGGTTACATCTGTCAATGCTCAGAGGTTACTCCTGGCTGTGCATACAGGACTTAATCCTGGGGTGCTTTGGGGGCCATATGGGATACCAGGGATCAAACCTGGGTGAGCAGTATGTAAGGCAAATGCCCTACCAACGGTGCTATCGTTCTAGCTGTGCTACAAAGTACATCTTATTTGATCCTTCTTAAAACACCAAACAAGAATAGTCATTAATACTTCTGAAAGGTAAAGCTTCTCTATGTTATATAAAATAAAAAGAAAACTACATAAACTTAACATTTTGCTTTGTAATCAATGACTTGGTCATCATTTACCTACACACTGTCCTAGAATTCAATTATTAGTTATTAATTTGATTTACTGGGCTGAAGCCATAGTATAGCATGTAGGACGTTTGCCTTGCATGCATCTGACCCGGATTCGATCCCTTGCATTCAATAAGGTCCCCTAAGCACTGCCAGGAGTAACCCCTGAGCATTGCTGGGTGTGACCCCAAAATGAAAATAAATAAATAAATAAATAAATAAATAAATAAAGACCAAGTGGGATTTATTCAAGAATTTCAAGGCTGCTCAGTCTACATTTATCAGTTATTGTAATTTTGTAATTGCCGTGCCAACAGAAGAAAAGAGGGCTGAGTGTGGCTAGAAGTAGAGCACACAATTTAAATATGTGAGGTCCTGGGTTCTGGAAAGGGAAGCAAGGGAGGGGAGCAGAATACCACTCCACTGTCAGTCAATAGAGAAGATAAGATCTTTCCTTTTGCAGCAGCATGGATGCAACTAGAAGTAGTCGTGTCAAGTGATATAAGTCTAAAGGAGAAAGAAAATATTGGATAATCTCACTCATCTGTAGGATATACAGAAGCAAAACATGGGAACAAAAGAAAACCAAGGGAAACAAACCAGCATCCCCTGTGATCCCCTGTGAAACAAACCAGCATTCCAGCATCCCCTGTGATCCCATGAGCACCGCCAGGAGTAATTTCTGAGTGCAGAGCCAGGGGTAACCCCTGAGC
>JAJIBD010038660.1:12500-46991 GCA_021461705.1 Cryptotis parvus
GGGACAGGGATGACCTCTTCTTTGCTTCTGCTTTTGTTTTGGGACCAAAAGCAGTGATGCTTAGGACTCTGTGCTGAGGGATTAATCCTGGCAGGTCGGGGACTGACACACATGCATAAGAACAAGAACAACCAGTGCTGGTCCATATTGGATGCTGGGTCACTTGTGTGCAAGACAAGTGCTCTGCCCACTGTACTATCACTGGGGCCCCAGGAATGGCCATTAAATTTTTTTTTACTGTACCACTGTGAGATATACAATTACAAAGCTGTTCACGATTCGGTTTCAGTCATACAGTGTTGCAGCACATTCCCCACCACCAATGTCCCCTGATTCCTTCCTCTCTCCCCAACCTGCCTCTGTGGCAAGTACTTTTCTTCTCTCTCTCTCTCTCTTTTTTCTACATTCAAACTGGTGATCAGCCAATCAATTTATTTTTTTTAATTTTATTACACCACTTTTAGACATACAATTACAATATGCTCATACTCGAGTTTTGGTTCCAGTGTTCCAACACCCATCCCTCCACCCAAACCCATCTCCCATCACCAATTCCCCACCTCCCTCCCCCTCCCATACCCCAACTATTTGGCGGGTTCTGTATATCTTTTCTCTCCTCTATATCTCTCCATCCTGCCTACCTTTCCTACATATTGTAGAATGCAGTGCATTAAAGACATAACTGTTTCCATTAGTTTGATGGACCGCATGGCCACAAGTGGCCGCATGACTTAGAGGCCTTATAGTCAGCGTCGGACAGTGAAAATGGAGGCCAATATAGTGGGCGAGTCTCATCTGACTGCATCTGGGACCCCCCAGAGGTGATGGGCCAACACCCAAAACCCATCTGTCCTCCTGGGGGCCTCATGGTCAGCTGAACTAGGGGAGAGCCGGAGTTCCAGTTCCCCCAGCTGCATCCAAGGCTCCGCTTGCCATGGCTGGTCGCCCCAGGGAAGCTCCTGGGCAGGGCTACTAGGCTCAGACAAAATGGAGAGGGGAAGGGGTGACCCCAGCTCCATCTGATGAACTCCGGTGTTTCTTGCTTCTGGGAGCTGCCTACCAGTGCTCGAACTTGTTTCGCTCTGTTAATCTGGTCTTGAGGTCAGCATCCTTCCCAGGTGGGCTCCAATGTGCTGCAGCATCAGAACAGCGAAAATGGCTGCTAATGTGGTGGGTGAGTCTCATCTGGCTGCTTCCGGGTGATTCCCCAGGTGATGGGCCAACGCCCAAAACCCATCTGTCCTCCTGGGGGCCCCATGGTCAGCTGAGCAGGGGAGAGCCTAGTTCCAGCTCCCCAAGCTGCATCTGAGGCTCGGCATGCTATGGCTAGTCACCCCAGGGCAGCTCCAGGGTGGAGCCACCGGGCTCAAACAAAATGGAGAGGGAAGGGCCGACCCCAGCTCCATCTGATGAATTCCCTGTGATTCTCACCTCTAGGAGCTGCCCACCTGGGCTCGAACTTCGTCTTGCTCTGTTAATCTGGTCTTGAGTTCAGCGTCCCTCCTGGGTGGGCTCTGAAGTGCTGCAGCGTCGGACAGTGAAAATGGAGCCCAATATAGTGGGCAAGTCTCATCTGACTGCATCCGGGACCCCCAGAGGTGATGAGCCAACACCCAAAACCCATCTGTCCTCCTGGGGGCCAATGGTCAGCTGAGCCAGGGGAGAGCCAAGTTCCAGTTCCCCCAGTTGCGCTCTGAGGCTCTGCATTCTATATCAACCTATCAACCTCTCCAATTTGATGCAAATAGAATGATTGTTGAAGTATATAAATGAGAAAGATCCTGAAAGGACCTGGTGCCAAAATACATTGTGTCTAAGATTAAACTGAGGTGGCGGAGCCACCGCGCGCCTGCACAGCCGTGGATCTGGAGTCTCTGTCTTGCAGTGGTTGGCTTGGTGGCTGGAGCTCAGGGTCATACCCAATGAGCCCGGAGGCTGGGGACTGGGAGGAGGCCCCCAATCCTTGCTCCAGGTCCAGCAGTCACGGCCACCTGCATGGTGAGCAGGCCCTAGAAGCCATGTAGGACACGAGCAGGCACTGGCTGAGCCTTTTGCCTTTCCCCAGGAACTCCATAGGACCGCTCACCATGAGGCCAAGCTGCGCAGCCGTGGATCTGGAGTTCTCTCTCTCTTCTTTTGCACATTGTGGCTTGCAATGTATGATTACATTGCAAATGTATGTATTAAAATGCATACATTTAGGGGGTTATTACGTTTATCCACTTGCCTAAGTTCAATGCTCAGTTCTAGTCTGGTGTTACGATTTCCAACAATTGTTAGCACACTGGTCCCTTCTCTATCTTACTTAACCTCTGACCCCTATGCACTTTTTGACCCAGCCATACCACTCCTGGGAATATACACTGGGAAGCCAAAAAACACACAGCAGAAAGACCCCATGCACTTTTTATTTTCATAGCAGCATTATTCACAATAGCCAGAATCAGGAAACAACCACTTTGCCCAAGAACTGATGACTGAATAAAGAAACTTTGGTACATCTACACAATGGAATACTACATAGCTGTTAGGAAAAATGAAGTTATGAAATTTGCCTATAAATGGATGGACATGGAGAGGATCATGTTGAGTGAAATTAGCCAGAAGGGAAAAGTCAGATATAGAATGACTATATTTATTTGCATGACATAAATATATATATGGTGCCAAAGAGTTCCCAGTTGGTGGTCGTTCTGGTGGTTTTCTTCTTAAACTTTGGAGCCTTTTCTCCTTGCTGTGTGAAGTAGAATTTTGCACGAAGGAGACGGTGGTCTGATCCTGTTTGGAATTTTGGGATGACAGCAACATCGGTTAGGCAGAACCTTCGATTGAAGATTATGTGGCCAATTTCATTGTGGAACTGTCCACCAGGAGATTCCCATGTCCAACGTTTTGATTCAGCCTTTTGAAACTGTGAGTTCCCATGAATGGTCTTGGTGGCTATGATGAACTCAGCCTCTCACCCTGTTCGTTCCATTCTAGGCCATGGGTCCTGATGTGGAGATCTTTGGCTGACCTTCTCGGTCCTATCTTGGCATTGAAATCACCAACTATAATTTTGTAGAAGGTGTGATCATTTTTATAGAACTCCTCCAGTTCTATGTAGAATTTCTCAATTTCATCTTCTTTGTATGTGGATGTTGGTGCTTAGACAACGAAGATAGAAACTGCTGGTAGTGGGTCACATCTCTACAAGTGTAATTGTCCTTACAAACCAGCTGGTTTGTTAGGCATTCGAATGAATCAATGTTAGCGGCTATGTTTGTATTGACAAGGACACCGATGCCACCAATGCATCTTTCGTCGCAAGTTCCAACTGGGAACTCTTTGGCACCATTGCAGCAACATGGGAAGATGCTATCATTGACGACATCGATGCAGAATACAACCGACTGGTTCAACACCTCCATGATTGTGCAAAGAATGCTGAGAGTAAAGGATACAAAAGGACACCTGTCTTCAAACACCTTCGAGTTCATCTACCACGTGGTAAGGCGCGAGCCTCAGGTGACCAGATACTAACATCCAAGCTTGCAAAGCAGTGCAGAGAAGCGATAAAGGAAGACGTCAAGGAGAGAAGAGCAAAAGTGCTGGAGGATGCAGCAGAAGCCGGAAAAAACATTCACAACACCTGCCTATCCTTTGCCAACTATAAGACCAAGATGACTGCCCTCTGACGTCCTGATGGATCTATCACATCTTTCAGAAAGGCAATGGAGAAGATTATCCATGACTTCTACTCAGATCTCTTTGATAGCCATGTCAACCTACCCACATACCAAATTCCACAGGATGAATATGTCATCCCCAACGTTCTCCCTTCTGAAATCCGACATGCCATCTCGTTGGTGAAGAAGGGAACAGCATCAGGCCCAGACAAGATCAAACCCGAACACCTGAAGAATCTGCCGACAGTTCTCATCAATACACTGACTTGACTCTTCACACGCTACCTGACCGAATGCAAGGTGCCCTCCCAATGGAAAACTAGCAGGACAGTTCTACTGTTCAAGAAGGGAGACATTCACGACATTGGCAACTATCGCCCCATCTGCCTGTTGTCCGTCATATACAAACTGTTCACTCGAGTCATTCTTAACAGAATTGGCAGAACATTAGATGAAGAACAACCACGCAAGCAGGCTGCCTTCCTAAAAGGATTCGGCACAATTGACCATATCCACACGATAACCAAACTCATTGAAGTCTATAGAGAATTCAAAATGCCACTCTGTCTCACTTTCATTGATTTAAAGATAGCCTTTGATTCTGTGGAGACTGAAGCAGTCATAAAAGCCCTAGTCAAACAGGGCGTTCAAACCCAATACATAAAGATCCTTCATAAACTATATCATGGTTTCACCACTAGGATCTCACCATTCTACAGGGAAGTGATCATCGACGTCAAAAAGAGGGGTTCGGCACGTGATACCATTTCATCAAAACTCTTCAGCGCCACCCTCGAAATCATCATGTGACAATTAGAATGGGAAAAAAAAGGGAGTGAAGATAGATGGTCGGCAACTACACCACCTCCACTTCACTGATGACATCTTTCTAGTAGCACCAAACATTAGCCAAGCAGCACAAATGCTGCCTGACTTCGACCAAGAATGTGGAAAGATAGGTCTACAGCTGAATCTGTGTTCATGAAAAATGAGCTAGTTCCAGAGGCCCCTTTCACTCTCAATGGAACAAACATCTCTGAATGCAGCAGTTATGTGTACCTAGGTCGAGAAATCAACATGATGAATGACCTAAAACATGAGCTGCGCAGGAGGAAAAAAGCGGCACGGAATGCCTTCAAAAGCATCAAAGAAATAGCTAGACAGACAAAGAACCTCTGGCTCCAAGCACATCTCTTAGACGCCCCCATTCTCCCTGCATTAACATATGCCTCAGAGACCTGAGCCCTATGAAAACAGGATGAGAATGCTATTTGGGTCTCCCAAAGAGGAATTGAAAGAGCTATGCTTGGAATATCACGCCTCACTCACGTGAAAGAAGGAATCCATAGCTCCAATCTCCATCGCTGTTCCAGAATCAGGGATGCTGTCTCATTTGCCAAGGCTTTGAAAATCAGATGGACTGGACATGTAATGCGATTTGGAGACGGCCTCTGGACTAGATCCATTACTGACTGGATCCCACGGGATGTCAAAACATCACATGGTCGCTCACCTACAAGATGGTCAGATTTCTTTGTCAAGACCCTGAACGAATGGTTTGAGGCTCTTGGTATTCCTGAAGCAAGCAGATACCATTGGGCTACACTGGCATGTGATAGGGTCAAATGGAAATGTTACTTGCGCCTGCTCAAGCAAATTGATGAATAACGGGATGTCAAGTGATCAAGTGATATATATCTACATACATACATACATACATACATACATACATACATACATATTATGATACCAATATCCAAGATCAGGCAAAATGTGGATCAGGAGGTCTTGTCAAAGGTGAAAATTATACAAATGTGTGGGAGTCAGGGGCTAGGTCAGACAGAGAAGGGAATAGAGTGCTAATAATTGTCTATTGTACTAATACCAACCTAAAGCTGAGCATTAAATACAGGCAAAATGATACACGATATCCTCTAAATGCATGTATTGCAATCCACAGAGTATAAGAGAAGGAAGAGAGAAAGAGATATAGAGAAAGAGAAAGAGATAATAAACCTTCCATAGAGACAGACTAGGGAGGGGGAGGGGAATCGGGGACATTTGTGGTGGGAAATGAGCACTGGTGGAGGGATGGGTGCTGGAATACTGTATGATCGCAACACAAATATGAACATCTTTGTAATTGTATATCTCATGGTGGTATAATAAAAATATTAAATTAAAAAAAATAAAAAACAAAAAGAAAAAATTAATAAAACTTCTATTTGAGTTAGTTAATTCTAACTAGGTATTCATATTCACATATCACAGATTTAAAAATCATGCTTGGAAATATTAAGTTTTAGATTCAATCATGACCAAGAGGTTATGATGTCTCTAATGTTTAGTTGTTCTTAACAAATTTATTTTGAACTCTTGAAGAAAATTGTTTAATTTTACAATAATTTATTTAGTTATATCCCAGTTTTTCCTCTGAATCTAAGAATTCAAATTATGTGATCTTATCTGAAAAGATATGGAATCCATTTTCCATAGTAATTAAACAAATGATAGATTAGGGGCTTTGTGATTATCATTATATGGTAAGTCCAAAATTTTATGAAGTAATTATGTGTTGCACTTTGGAAATGCTAGTTTCATTGTAGAATTTTTACCATTCATAGTTTCATTGTAATGAGAGTGAAAAACTAGATGCAGAGAATGGTAATAGACTTATTTTTTAGAATCCCCTAATGAATTAACACTGAAGGCATCATCAATCTACTTGAGTGTCCCTGGCTTTTATGATTTGTACTGATGGTTGGTATTTTTAACTGCCTTAACAAGCAATTCCTGCTCAATCTGTGTTCATGTCATAAGTATAGGTAGTTTTATATGTCAAAACTAATGTAAAATCTAAAAACATAATTTCAACTTTATAAATTATATATATTTTTTTAAAAAGGTTTTTCCTTATAAGTTTTTCCCTTGTAAGTTCCCTTATAAATTTCCCCTTATGTATAAATTTTCCCTGGCTGTAATCCAGGGACTTCCATGTGGTTCCTGGATTACAGCCAGGAATGACTCCTGAGTGCAGAGTCAGGAGTAACTCCTGAGCATCTCTTGGGTATGCCATTCAAAAAAACTTTCAATAAAGTAAGTGTTGAAGGAACTTTCTTCATCATAGTTCAATCCTTTACCACAAGTGCACAGCGATCATACTCAATGGGAAGAATTGAAAGCCTTTCCTCTACAATCAGCACAAAATAAGGCTGCCCACGCTCATCACTACTATTACTGTGGTATTGAATGTCCTTCCTATAGCAGTTAGGCAAGAAAGAAATGTTAAGGACCCCCCAGATAAGAAAGACAAAGTCAAACTCTTTAGCCCACCCAGTGGTGCTCAGGACTTATTCCTGGCTCTGGACTCAGGGGTTACTTCTGGCAGGACACAGAACCATATGTGGTACTGGGGATTGAATTGAAGGTTAGCCGTTTTCAAGGCAAGCACTTTGCCTACTGTAGTATTCCTCCAGTCCCTTAAACTCTCACTTTTTATTAGATAATATCATACTATGCCTATAAAACCCCAAAAACTCCGCCGAAAAGCTCCTAGAAACAATAGACGTGTACAGTAAAGTGTCAGGCTGTAAAATCAATGCACAAAAATCCATGGCATTTCTATACGCAAATAATGAAATAGAAGACAGAAAACAATTTTTTCCCAAGGCACTGACAAGGCACACAGGACCAAGCGTACACCTAGTGTCCGGTCCAGCATGGCCGCATCAGGGAGAAGAACCAGCTATGAAGAGACATTTTCTCTCAGGAAGTTCAAGGTTTCTGTTTTGTCAAAAGTGGAAGGATGGACGCAGAGGAGAACTGTGCCTGGTTTTTCTGGGGATACAGTTCTGGAAAGGGAAGTATCTGCCCATGATGTTGTTGAGTTTAGCACTTTGCAGGACTTTATTATTTTTTGGGGGTCACACCTGATGATGCTCAGGAGTTACTCTTGGCTCTTCACTCAGGAATTACTCGTGGCGGTGCCCGGGGACCATATGGGATGCCAAGGATTGAACCCCTGTCGGTTGCATGCAAGGCAAACACTCTACCCACTGTGCAATCTCTCCAGCCCCAAGACAGAGAAATTTTTAAAAAGGATACCAAATGCCTCAGAAAATCAAGTACCTAAGAGAAAGCTTAACCAAAGAGGTGAAAGATTTATACAAAGAAACCTATAAATCACTACTAAAATAATGGAGAGCATGAAGGAATAGAAACATCCTCTGGCCATGGATTAGAAGTTTATATTGTAAAATTACAGTTTTCCCCAAGCATTATACATATCCATTGCAGTCCCTAAAAAATAAAATACACATGACATTTTTCAAAGACAGATCAAAAGGCTCCTTGGCACTGCCAGGAGAGATCCAGGAATAAACACTGAGCATACTGGGTGTTGCTCCCAAACAAAATAAGACTTAGATCAAGTGCTGTGGAAAAATTTTAAATGAAGTTATAACCCCCTCCCTCCAGAATAGCTAAAACAATGCTAGGGAAAGAAATGGGAGGCTTCTCTTTCCCCAATTTTAAATATTATAATGCTAGACCAGACTGACAGCACAGTGGTATGGCACTCACCTTGCACACAGCCAGAATACCTAATACCCATATAATACCCCCAGTCCACCAGTATGTATCCCTGAATTCAGAGCCAGAAGTAAGCCCTGAGCACCACCAGGTGGGCCCCAAAACAGAACAAGCAAACAAAAATGCAGTACTTCATTGGGGAAATGCAAATCAAAAAATTGAGATATCAGGGAGACTGCTACACATCACAATGAACAAAACAACCAGTGCTGGCTTGATGGAGGGAAAAGGACCTTCATTCACTGCTGCTGGGAAAGTCAACATCTTCAGCCTCTTTGGAAAACTACATAGACACTTGGTAAAAGAATTACACACTAGGTATTGGTCTTAGATATGATTCAGCAATTCCACCTCTTGACATTTACCCCAAGTGTTCAAGAACACTCTTTAGAAAATGCATTTGCTCTCCTGTGTTTGTTATAGCATTAGTCACAGTAGTCAAACTTTGGAAACAACCCAAGTTTTCAAGAAGAGATGACTGATGAAATAAACTGTGATGAATCTATATGATGGAATATAACTCATCTCTAAGAAAAGACAAAATTATGCAATTTGCTGTTATGTGAATGGACTTGGGAGTATCGCACAGTCAGTGGGAGAGAGATACAGAATGATGTTCCTCATGTCGGGGTAGAAAGAAGCAGAGGAAAGGGACAACACATGCCCAAAGGCAACAGAAATGGAGAACAGTCTTTAGAAGAAAACAGATCACTGTAAGGGCAATGGGGTAGAACAGGACAGTGCAGCACAGTGGGACAATAGCTGAGGGAGGGTGTGTTGTTCTAATGTTTCGTGCACAAAGCCCTGCCCTTACCAATATTGAAAATCAAGGTACCCAAATTGAATGTTTTTTAAAGTGAAATACAATATTTAATCTATCAAACGCAAAATGAGCATGTAGATGTAGTCTGGACTTTTACTCTGATCTCTGTGTTCTTGAACTGATTGAGCTATCACTGAACATGAGAAAAACTAGCAGAAAATAAGGAACAATTTTTATCATGTAGTTATGAGAATCTATGCATACGTAAGTTCTAAGTTCAATGGGGGAATGATGACAAATGGCCTGAGCTAAGGAATGGCAGAGAGATCTCAGTCTTCAAGAAACCAGTGGGCAACTGACCTAGTGAAGGATCAGGTGACTATGATAAAGACGGAGTTTCACATTGGTCTTGTCATAGTCATAGAGAGAGATTTACCAAAGATCTTTGGTAAACTTCAAGAAACCGAAAGGAAATGAAGGAAAATGAAAGGAAGCATTTTCTTCGAAGGAAACAAAGACCAGAATGCAAAGATAGCCCGAACTGTGAGAGAACTTATTTGCCCATCTCTCATCTGGTAAAGCATTAATATCTAAGCTATAGAAAGCACTGATAGGACTTCACAAGGAAAACACATCTAACTCCGTCAGAAAAGCGGGGAGAAAAGATGAACAGAAACTTTCTACAAAAAGAAATACCAAATGACCAAAAGACATATGGAAAAAAAATTATCCATCTCACTAATAAACAGGGAAATGCAGGTTATAATACCAATGAGATACAACTTCACACCAGAGAGACTTGCACTCACTGTAAAGACCAATAACCAGTGCTGGCGCAGATGTATGAATATAACAAGACTTCCCTCACGTGATAATAATAATGGCCAAAAGGCACACAACCAAATAACAGTGGTCTAAGGAAGAATGAAAGGTGTGCTGAGGAAACAAGGTGTTGGAACACCAAGAAAGGTCAGCTAATCCTGATAGAAAGAAGAGACTTTTGGGGAAGGTTTCACTGAATGGGCTGTATGATTAGAGCTTAAATAAAAACACCGATCACTTGATCACTTGACATCCCGTTATTCGTCGATTTGCTTGAGTGGGCACAAGTAACGTTTCCATTTGTCCCTGTCACATGCCAGTGCAGCCCAATGGCATCTGCTTGCTCCAGGAATACAAAGAAGTCTGACATCTTGTAGGTGGGTGGCCATCTTGTAGGTGGGTGACATCTTGTAGGTGAGTGGCCCATGGGATCTTTTGACGTCCCATGGGATCCAGTCAGTAATGGCTCTAATCCAGTGGTCGTCTCCAAGTCTCATTACATGTCCAGCCCATTTCCATTTTCGACGCTTTGGCAAACGTGATAGCGTCCCTGACTCTCGATCATCGACAGAGGTCAGAACTCTGGATTCCTTCTCTCACTTGAGTGAGGTGTAATTCCCAAGCATAGCTTTTTCGATTCCTCTTTGGGAGACCCGAATAGCATTCTCATCCTGCTTTCATAGGGCCCAGGTCTCTGAGCGTATGTTAATGCAGGAAGAATGGTGGAGTTGAAGAGATATGCCCGGAGTGGGAGGTTCTTTGTCCTTATAGCTATTTCTTCGATGCTCTTGAAGGCGATCCATGCCTCTCTCTTCCTCATGTGCAGCTCAGGTGCTCGGTCATTCATCATGTTGAGTTCTTGAACTAGGTACACATAACTTGTGCATTCAGAGATGTTTGTTGCATTAAGAGAGAATGGAACATCTGAAACTAGTTCATTTTTCATGAACATTGTTTTGTTGAGATTCAGCTGTAGACCTATCTTTTCACATTCACAGTCGAAGTCAGCTAGCATTTTCGCCTCTTGGCTAATGTTTGCTGTTATTAAAATGATGTCACCAGCGAAGCAATACTGATAATGGGGGCAATAAACATTTCTTAGTGCTAACAGTAGTCTGGGGCTGGAAGGAGATGATTTTTTACAGGTAAGTTGAATCCAGGCCTATACAATCTTCATTTATACCAGAAAGCCAGTAATAGATATGATAACAGTGATGATTTATGTTTGTTTTCTGCCACACCTGGCAGTGCTCAGGATAGGTCTTGGCTCTGTTCTCAGTGAACCATATGTGATGCAGGGCTGTTGTGTATAAGACTAGTACCTTACCTGCTGTACTATCTTTATGGTTCCAGTGCTGATCTTGATTGACAAACAAAACTACCACACGAAAATCACTATGGTTTAACTCTGTAACCTATATTCTTTTATCCTTCTTACCCTGGTATTTTTATGTTCTCTTGGCTCCTATAAGCAGCTATTTTTGTACACACATTTTCCCAGAGAGTTTAGTTTAGAAATATTCTATTTCCCATTTTCAGTAGAAATGGGAAACCTCACTTTCACAGGGACAACAAACAAACCGCAGTGTTTCATTTCTATCAACCTCACCCTTTGGGGAGTTGGATCATACCCAATAGTGCTCAGGGGCTACTCCTGGTTCTGTGCTCAGGAGTCATTCCTTATGGTACTTGAGTGATGTGTGGCACCAGAAAACCAATATCAGAAGAATGCAAGGCAAGCACGGTAAACATTGTTCTATTTCTTCAGCCCTTAACCTACACTTTACATAAGAGGAAGAAAGATTTATTTATTTTTTTATTCTTTGGAAAAAAAGTATATTTATTTGGAAAGAAAGTAAGAGGAGGGTAAGAGGATGATACGTGCTCAAGAGAGAAGAGGGACTTCTTCAGAGTAGAAAAGTACCATGAAAGTGTATTTTTGTTGTTATTGTTTTTCTGTAGTTGCTGGTATTAGTAGTGTAAGAATTTTCTTTCCTTTTTTCATACAGTTCCAAATTTTTATTTTATATTTTTTATACAATTACAAAGATGTTCAAATTGGTCTCAGTCATACAGTGTTCCAGCACCCATCGCTTCACCAGTGCCCCATTCCCACCACTGTCATCCCTACATTCCCTCCCACCCACCCTCAGCCTGCCTCTAAGCGGGCGCTTTTCTTTCCCTCTTTATCTCTCTTTATCTCTCTCTGTCTCTTTCTGTCTCTGTCTCTCTCTTCTCTTACACATTGCCGCTTGCCCTATAGACAATTAGGGTTATCATGTAAGTCTCTTTGTGTATATTCAATGCTGACTTCTAGTCTGGCGTTACCATTTCCCACTCTTAGTAAAACACTGGTATCTATTTATATCCCATTAATGAATGCAGTCATTCTATATCTGTCCTTTTCCTTCTGACTAATTTCATTCAGCATGATAGTCTCCATATCCATCCATTTGTAGTAAATTTCACAACTTCGTTTTTTATGACAACTGCACAGTATTCCATTGTGTAGATGTACAAAAGTTTCTTTTTTTTAAATTTTTAAAATATTTTATTATACTACCATGAGATATACAGTTGCAAAGAAGTTCATAAGATGTTCATACTTGGGTTTGGGTCATACATTGTTCCAGCACCCATCCCTCCACCAGTCCTCATTTCCCACCACCAATGTCCCCGATTCCTCGCCCTCCCTAGCCTGCCTCTGTGGCAGGTTTCTTAATTTCTTTCTCTTTCTCTCTCTCTCTTGCTCTTTCTCTTTTCCTTCCCTTCCACATTGTGGATTACAATACATACATTAAGAGGTTGTCATGTGTATCTTTTTGCCTGTATTTAATGCTCAATTTTAGGTTGGTATCAGCACTTTCAACAATTATTAGCACACTGTTCAATTCTCTGTCTTACCTAGTTTCTGATTCCCACACGTTTGTGATAGTTTGCACCTTTGACAAGACCTCCTGTTCCATGTTTTGCTTGACCTTAGATATTGGTATCGTAATATGTAAACATGTACAAAAGTTTCTTTAGCCGTTCTTCTGTTCTCAAGCACTTAGATTGTCTCCAGATTCTGGCTGTGATGAATTTAAAAGTAAGTACAGATAGTGTTTCTGCTGTGTGTTTTTGGGTCTTCAGGGTATATTCTCATGTACTCAGGAGTGGTATTGCTGGGTGAAATGGGAGCTCAATATCTAGTTTTCGGAGAAATGTCCAGATTGTTTTCGAAAAGGGCTGGACCAGTCAGCATACCCAACAACAGTGGATAAGAGTCCCTTTTCCCCCCACGTCCACAACAGCACAAGTTGTTATTGCTCTTTTGGATATGTGCCAGTCTCTGTGGTGTGAGATGATATCTCATTGCTTTGATTTGCATCTCCCTGATGATTACTGATGAAGAGCACTTTTCTTTTTTAATAACTATTTTATTATACCATCGTGAAATATACAACTACAAAGATGTTCATATTTGGGTCTTGGTCATACAGTGTTCCACCAGTGCCCATCTCCCAACACCAATGTCTCCGGTTCCCTCCCCTCTCCCCAGCCTGCCTCCATGGCAGGTTCTTTATTTCTTTCCCTTTCTCTCTATCTCTTTCTCTTTTCCTTCCCTTCCAGATTGCGGATTACAGAACATACATTACAGGGTTGTTATGTGTATCTTTTTGTCTGTATTTAATTCTCAGTTCTAGGTTGGTATTAGAACTTTCGACAATTGTTAGCACATTGTTCCATTTTCTGTCTTACCTAGCCTCTGACTCCCACACGTTTGTGATGATTTCCACCTTTGACAAAATCTCCTGAGACATGTTTCACTTGACTTTCGATATTGGTATCGTAATACATACATATATATTTATGTCATGCAAATAAATGCAGTCATTCTATATCTGTCTCTCTCCTTCTGGCTAATTTCACTCAACATGATTGAAGAGTGCTTTTACATATGCCTTTTGGTCATGCAAATTTCTTCTTTTTGGAAATTTCTGTTCATTTCTTCTCCTCATTTTTTGATGGGATTGGCTGTTTTCTTCTCATAAAGTTCTAGCAGTGCCTGATATATCACAGGTGTTAATCCCTTATCAGATGGGCTGTGAGTGAATATTCTTTCTCAGTGTGTGGGCTGTCTCTGTATCATGGTCACTGTTTATTTTGAGGTGCCAAAGCTTTTCAGTTTTATATAATCCCATTTTTATCTTTGCTTCCATTTGCGTTGTGATTGGTGTTTCATTTTTGAAGATGCCTTTAGCTTCAATGTAGAGTGTTTTTCCTATGTTTTCTTCGATGTACCTTATAGATTCATGTCTGATGTTGAGATCTTTAATCCATTTGATCTGACTTTTGTGCATGCCATTAGGAGGTCTAAGCTCATATTTTTACATATAGCTGCTCAGTTTTCCCAGCACCATCTGTTGAAGAGGCTTTATTGCTCCACTTAATAATTTATGTCCTATATTGAAGATTAAGTGATCGTATATTTGAGAATGTGCTCTGCTCTTACTAACTTCACTCAGTAAGATACTCACCAGATCCATCCATATAGCAGAAAATTGAGCATGACTTATTTTCTTACAGCCTACTAGTACTCTATTGTGTAGATATACCATAGTTTCTTAAGCCCATCATCTGTTCTTGGGCACTTGGGTTGTTTCCAGATTTTGGCTATTGTGAATAGTGCTGTAATGAACATGGATATGCAGATTTCCTGTCTGCATTGTGACTTTGGTCTTTTGGGAATATTCTCAGGTGTAGAATTGCCTTGACATATGGAAGTTTAATTCCTTGTTTTTTTGAGGACTGTCCATACTGTTTTCCAAAAAGACCGGATGTTTCCAACAGTAAATGGGAGACCGTTTCCCCACATCCTCGAAAACACTGCTGTTCTTCTGGACTGTGCCAGTCTCGTGGTGTGAGGTGTTATCTCATTGTTGTTTTGATTTGCAGTTCATTGATGATTACTGATATTAGTGTTTTTCATATACCTTTAAGCAGTTTGTATTTCTTCTTTGAGGAAGTTTCTGTTCATCTTTTCTCCCTATTTTTAAGTAGGGTTGGATATTTTACTTGTACAGTTCTACCAGTGCTCTGTATATCTTGGATATTAACCCTGTATCAGATGAGTGTATCAGTTTTTTTTTTTCAATCCGGCCCAGGTATGCTGAACCAGAGACTCTCAGACATGGGGGCAGAGCTGCTACTTGCTCTCCCTGTGCCCAGCTGCTCGTGAGGCACCCGGGAGGCATGGCGGGTTCTAGCCCTGGCTTGCCACCCCAGCAGAGCCTCACAACAAGCCAGACCACCCCCCCTACTCCATGGGGCCCGCCATTTTCCACATCCGGACTTCCCTCTTGTCACAACTCCACCCAGCAGACCAGACTATCACAGCCCGGCTCGCACGGTCCCTAGCGGCCGCGTGGTTCATCAATCAATGCTTTATTTATAGGTGACTACAACAGTATGCCACCCGCACGGCAAGCCTGGCAAGCTGCTCGTGTCGTATTTTATATGCCAAATACCAGTAACATTTATATTAGGTCATTCCCATGACCTAATATAATGGTTGAGGCTCTTTATGTTCCTGGAGCAAGCAGATGCCTTTGGATTCTACTAGCATGAGACAGGACATATGGAGATATTACTGGTGCCCGCTCTAGCAAATAGATGATTAACGGGAAGATAGTGTGATAGTTTCAGATATTCAGTTCTATTCCGTAGGTCTACAGGTCTGTCTCTGTACCAATACTATGCCGTTTTAATTACAACTGATTTGTAACAGAGTTTGAAGTTGGTGAAAGTGATACCTTCCATCTTCTTTTCCCAAAGGATTGCTTTAGCTCTTTGTGGGGGTTTATTATTCCATACAAATTTCAGGTGTGATTGGTCAATTTATTTGAAGAATGTCATGGGTATCCTTATAGGGACCATATTGAATCTGTATAAAGCTCTAGGGGGTATTACCATTTTGATAATGTTAGTTGTACCAATTCATGAGGTGGGAATGTGTCTCCATTTCCTCTGGTCCTTTTTTATTCTTAAAGCAACGTTTTGTAGTTTTCTTTGTATTGATCCTTACATTATTAGTCAAACTGATTTCTAGGTATTTAATTTTTCTGTGGTGCAATTGTGAATGGGATCATTTTTTAATTTCCCTTTCTTCTCTTTCATTGTTTGCATATAGGAAAGCCATTGATTTTTTAATTTAATTTTTATTTTTTATTTATTTTTAATATTTTATTATACCACTATGAGATACACAATTACAAAGATGTTCATAAGATGTTCATATTTGGGTTTCGGTCATACAGTGCTCCAGCACCCATCCCGCCACCCATGCCCATTTCCCACCACCAATGTTACCAATTTCCTCCCTGCTCCCCTAGGCTCCCTCTGTGGCAGGTTCTTTATTTCTTTTCTTTCTCTCTTTCTCTTTTCCTTGCATTCTACATTGTGAATTACAATACACACATTAAAATGATGTCATGTGTATCTTTTTGCCTGTATTTAATGCTCAGTTCTAGGTTGGTATTAGCACTTTCGACAATTATTGGCACACTGTTCCATTCTCTGTCTTACCTAGCCTCCGATTCCCACAAAAAGCCATTGACTTTTGGGTATTGATTTTGTACCCTGCTACTCTACTAAGGGAATCTATTATTTCTAGTAGTCTTTTGGTAGAGAGTTTAGGGTTCTCTAGGTATAATATCATGTTCATCAGCAAATAGCGACATCCTGACTTCTTCCTTTCCTATTCAGATGCCCTTACAATCCTTTTCTTCCCTGATTGCTATGGCTAGTATTTCCAGAACTACATTGAAGAGAAGTGGTGAGAGTAGGCAGCCTTGTCTTGTCCCCCATCTTAGGGGGACAGCTTTCAGTCATTCCCCATTGAGATGATGCTCGCTGTGAAGTAGATGGCTTTGACTAAATTAAGGAAGTTTCCTTCAACACCCATTTTATGGAGTGTTTTTTCTATCATGAACGGGTGTTGGATCTTGTCAAATGCTTTCTCTGCATCTATTGATATTATCATATGTTTTTTGTTTTTCCTCTTGTTTATATCATGTATTATGTTGATTGGCTTGTGGATGTTGAACCATTCTTGCATTTCAGGGATGAATCCTTCTTGGTCATGGTGTATAACCTGTTTGATAAGTCTTTGGATTCTGTTTGCTAGTATTTTCTTGAAGATCTTAGCATCAGTGTTTATCAGGGAGATTGTGTTGTAGTTTTCCTTTTTCATAATGTCTCTGGTCTGCTTTGGGTATGAGGGTGACATGTACCTTTTAGATGAGTTATTTGGCAGTGTTTCTGTTTTTTCGATTTCCTGGAAGAGCTTGAAAAGGACTGGGAATAGGTCCTCTTTAAAGGTTTGGTATAACTCATTAGTAAATCCATTTGGACCTAGGCTTTTGTGTTTGGGCAGACGTTTGATGATTGACACCATCTTTTCGATGCTGATAGGTTTGTTGAGGTATTCCAAATCTTATTGCAGCCTTGGGAGGCTTATAGGAATTCAGTAATTAGTCCAATTCTTCTAGATCCCTTGATCTAGAAAGTTGCAGACTGGAAAACAATATTTCACTCAAAGAAGTCCTCCAAAAAGGCCATGATGTAATTAAAACATGGTATTGGAATATAAACAGACCTGTGGACCTATGGAATAGAGTTGAATATCCTGACAACCAATCTCAAATATATGATCAATTGATCTTTGATAAAGGAGCAAAAAGTATGAAATGGAACAAGGAAAACCTCTTCAACAAGTGGTGCTGGGAAAACTGAGCAGCTACATGTAAAAAACGAATTTGGACCTCTAACACCATGCACAAAAATCAGATCAAAATGGATGTAAGATCTCAATATCAGACCTGAATCCAAAGTACACTAAAGAAAATGTAGGAAAAACCCTCCAAAACATTGAAGCTAAGGAAATCTTCAATGAAGAAACACCTCTAACAGAACAACTAAAAGAAAAGATTATCATATGGGACTACATGAAGCTAAGAAGCTTCTGTACCTCAAAAGTAGCAATGACCAAGATACAAAGACAGTCCACAGAATGGGAAAGAATATTCACCCAATACCGATCTTGACAAGGGGTTAATATCCCGAATATTTCAGGCACTGGTAGAACTTTTACAAGAAGAAAACAACCAACCCCATAAAAAATGGGGAGAAGAAATGAACAAAAACTTCGACCAGGAAGAAGTTAGAATGGCCAAAAGACATATGAAAAAATGCTCATATATCATTAATCATCAGAGAGATGCAAATCAAAACAACAATGAAATATCATTTTACACCACAGAGACCGGCAGATATCCAAAAGAGCAAGAACAACAAGTGCTGGCGTGGATGAGGGAAAAAGGGGACACTCATCCATTGTTGGTGGGAATGTTGACTGGTACAGCCTTTCTTGAAAACTATATGGACATTCCTCCAAAGACTAGAAATTGAACTCCCGCTTGACCCAGCCATACCACTCCTGGGAATATACCGTGGGAAGCAAAAACACGCAGCAGAAACACCATCCCTACTTTTATATTCATTGCAGCATTATTCACAATAATCAGAATCTAGAAACAACCAGAGTGCCTGAAATCAATGACTGGATAAAGAAGCTTTGGTACATCTTCACAATGGAATACTATGCAGCTGTTAGGATAAATGAAGTTATGAAATTTGCCTATAAATGGATGGACATGGAGAGGATCATGCTGAGTAAAATTAGCCAGGAGAGAGAGACAGATATAGAATGACTGCATTTATTTGCATGACATACTCACACACACACACACACACACACACACACACACACACACACACACACACAAGCAGGAATGTCCTGTCGGGTCGGAGGCGCAGAGATGAGGCTCCAGGAACACGACGTATATCTATATCCATTAATATTTTTAATGATCACCAGTCGGAGGGGCAGCAGATCTCATCTTGGCAGCTGACTGACCTGAGCTGACTGACCAGAGCTGACTGACCAAAGCTGACTGACCACCTCCACAAGGACCCCAACTCTCTATCCCATAGTCTCAAAGGGCAATACAGCTTAAAGTTTGCATTACAAAGACATTTCACATTCTTTGCATAGGACTTAGGAATAATAGGAAGGAGACATCCAGGAACCAAAAGCCTGCAGGGGGTGCTATCTAGGTAAGGTGAGATGAACAAAAGAATGCATTGCAGTTGTTAATACAGCCTTCTGGACTAGCCCATGATGTCAAGGTCATGTCAGATAAGTACAAAAAAAACCTGTTTTATGCCTAACTTTAAGCATCCTCCACTAGACTCCATCTTGGGCTAGTTATAGCCGACAAGGAAATGTGCAGAGAAATGACCTAGGATAGCCTTGTCTGTGTAATTGCAGCTTGATTAACAGTCTCACTAGGTAATTCTACATACTAACTCTATTGGGAGACAGTCTGCCAGAAGTCCCTGTGTATCTGTTAACAGGCAGTATCCATCAGACCTTCCTTCGCATATCCTTAGATATACCCTCTGCCAACATATATATATATATATATATATATATATATGTATATATACATATATATGCATATTATGATACCAACATCCAAGGTCAGGAGAAACATGGATCAGGAGGTTTGTCAAAGGTGGAAATTACCACAAACATGTGGGAGCAGAGGTTAGGTAAGACAGAGAAGGGAACAGTGTGCCAATAATTGTTGAAAGTGCTATTACCACATAGACCTTAGCATTAAATGCAGGCAAAAAGATACACATGATAACCTCTAAGTCTATGTATTACAATCCACAATATGCAAAAGTAGGAAGAGAGAAAGAGAGAGAGAAAGAGAAAGAGAGAAAAGTGATAAAGTACCTGCCATAGAGGCAGGCTAGGGGAGGAGGAGGGAATCGGGGACACTGGTGATGGGAAATGGGCACTGGTGGGGGATGAGTGCTGGAACACTGTATGGCCGAAACCCAAACATGAACATTTTTGTAATTGTTTATCTCATGGTGGTATAATAAAATTTATTTTTAAAAAGTCCAAGAAGTGTTTGGTATACAGAAGAACTGGTCATCTTAATTAAAATGATCAATTCTGTTTTCTGTCTTAAAAATTCTCTTTGGAGCGGTGTGTGTGGAAGATTAACACAAATTTGCATCTTCTAACAGAACCAGCTCCTCATGCTTTCTTTTTTGTTAGATTCTGAAGTGGTGTTTTAACTCAAACACTGACTGTGAATTCATGAATAATAAAAACTTCAACGTTAAAAAAAAAAGGCCATGAAGGCCATACTGGTATCCGACAACATAGACTCAGGTTGAAAAAGTCAGAAGGGACAGTGAAAGTCACTTCAAATAATCAAGGGATACATATATCAGGAAGAAATTATACTCCTAAAAATATACGCAACCAACGAGGAGTCAGCAAAGTACCTAAAACAACTGCTAATAGACTTTAAAGAAGACATTGACAGCAGCATGATTATAGTTGGAGACTTTAACATTGTTCTATCAACTTTGATAGATCAACAAGACTGAAACTTACCAAGGAAATATTGGCCCTAAAGGAAGAAATGGAAGACAGAGGGCTAGTATATATGTGTATATATAAATATATATATAAATATATATATATACATATATATTTATATATACACATATATGCAGGGAATTTCATCCCCCAAAAACTGATGATTCTTATATTGTTCCTTCTTTGATTCATCCCAATGCTCTTTTTTTCTGCTGCTGATCCATTTTTTGGTCTTTTTTTCTTTTTTTAATATTTTATTATAGCACCATTAGATATACAATTACAAGATGTTCATGTCTGAATTTTGGTTCCACAGTGTTCCAACACCCATCCCTCTGCAACTGTCCATTTCCCATCACCAATGTCCCCACATACCTCCCCTTCCCCCAGCCTGCCTCCATGGAAGGTTCTTTATCTCCTTTTCTCTCTCTCTCTCTCTCTCTCTCTCTCTCCTAGTTTCCCTTTCTTACACATTGTAGATTGTAATATATTCTAGAACATGATTGGTTCCACTAGTTTGATGTACCAGGTCCAGACCATGAAAATGGCTGCTATAATGGTGAGTGAGTCTCATCAAGGCTGCTTCCAATGCCCTAACAGAGGTGATGGTCAACACCCAAAACCCATCTTGCCTCCTGGGGGCCTCATGGTCAGGTGAGCTAGGGGAGAGCTGGATGGCAATTCTCCCCCCATTCGTCTGAGTCTCTGCATCATGCCCGACAGCCCTGAGGCAGTTTGTGGGCGGGGCCACTAGGCCTCCAGGATGGGTCAGAGAGGGGAAGGGGTACCCCAGCGCCATCTCCAGGCACGCCCGTAACTTCCGCCTCTGAGAGCCGCTTACCTGGTCTCGAACTTGGCTGCTATGAGCTGGTCTTGAGATCAGTGTCTCTCTTGTGTGGGTTCTGATGAGCTGTGGTGTCCAGACCGTGATTAATGGTGGCTATTATGGTGAGAGAGTCTCATCCGGCTGCTTCTGAGGCCCTAAAGAAGTGATGGGCCCATTCCCAAAACCCATCTTGCCTCCCTGCGAGCCTCATGGTCAGCTGAGCTAGGGGAAAGCCAGGGCAGTTCTCCCCGTGCATCTGAATCTCTCATTTTTTTCTCTATTTCTATTTCTGTCTCTGTATTTCTCTCTTCTGCTACACCTTGTGACTTGCCTTATGGCTTATGATGCAATTATCTATGTGTATATTCAGTAATAATTTCTAATGTGGCATTATAGTTCCTCATTCCCCATCAACCTCCCCAATTTGTTACAACCACAGTGATCATTATGTTGTACAGATGAAAGATCCTGGGAAGGACCTAATCCTAGCCTACTTTGTTATCTAAGCCTCTTGCTCGACTGCTCACTGTTTTTCCTATGTCAGACCATCCACCATCCAGGGCCCACAGGGCAGAGCCCTGGGGTGTAGACAAGCCCATCTCCTGTATGCCACCTGCCAATGCAGCCAGGCACCACAGCCACACCTGCAACACTTCAGGTGCAGGTCATTTTTTTGGTCTTTTTTCATCTGTTGTATTTCCCTGAGTGCTTTCTGCAGCTCATTCTCATTCTCACTGATTCTGTCTTCCCCTGCTGTGATCCTGCTGTTGAGAGCTCCTATTGCATTTTTATTTCATCTACTGAGTTTTTTATTGATGATATTTCTGTTTGTAGTGTTCTCATTTCTGCTTTCATTTCCTCCCATAATTTATTGACTGCCCTTTTGACTGCTTCATTTATGTCCTCCTGTATTTTATTGGACATCTACTTCATTCTGTCAGTGAGCTCAGTAAACATTCTCACCATTTCTTCTCTGAATGCTTTGTCAGAGATATTACATTTATTTGTATTCTTTTTTGAATCTTCAGAGTTTTTTTTATCTTCTCTTCAAGGTGGGGATCTGTGTTGTTTCCACATGGTGCCATGGTAATCTGGGGGTGGATTCTTCTGGGACACTGTTTATTTTATTATTATTGAACAAGTTACAGACTCACCCTTCACATTTTTATTTCACTGTATCACTGTCTTCCCGTTCATCATCGATTTGCTCGAGCGGGCCCCCAGTAACATCTCCATATGTCCTGTCTCATGCAAGTAAAGCTCAAGGGTACCTGCTTGCTCCAGGAACATAAAGAGCCTCAAACCATTCCATCAGGTCATGGGAATGAGGTAATTGTTACTGGTATTTGGCATATCAAATACGACACAGGTAGCTTGCCAGGCTCTGCCGTGTGGGTAGCATACTCTTCTATATCTCAATTTTTTAATGGATAAAGGCTGGCATTTCTACAGTGCTGTGTAATCATCCCAGGAAAGAGGGTCTGGCCCTGAGTGCACGGCTTCACACAGAACACCAACTGGCTGTAGTGAAAATTCAATCCTTGAATTAGCACATTTTTATTTAGGGCTATAAAATTTAATTTTAGGCTATAAAATTCAACTAAGGCAGGGCAGATAGTACAGGGGTGAAGGTGCGTGTTTTGCATAAGGCAGTCCCCAGTTAGATCTCTGCTATTAAATAAGACCCTCCCCACGCCCCCACCCAGGGCCAGACCCTTAGCACAGTGGGTGGGGTGTTTGCCTTCATCGCACCAATCTGGGTTTGATCCCTGGCATCCCATATGGTCCCCTGAGCACTGCCAGGAATAATTCCTGAGTGCAGAGCCAGGAGGTAACCCCTGAGTATTGCCGGGTGTGACCCAAAAAAAAAAAACATAAATAAAATATAATAAGATTCCCCAAGCACTTCCAGGATTGGTCTCTGGGCACAGAGCCAGGAGTAAGCCCTGAGCCCCAAACCCAAAACAACAGAAACTTAATGCCATGAACTGGAACCTGACTGTAAAGAGTTAGCTCTTGGCACAAGTAAGGACTCAACAAGTGCTCTCTGGATAAGATGGCATAACAGTAAATTAAGCATTTCCTCTGCAGGTGGCCCCCAAACTCTGCCAGGAGTGACATCTGCATACAGACTCAGAACTCCTGAGCACAGTATGACCCTGAAACTCCCCCCCCAGCCCCTGAGAGCTTCATTTCCTCCCCCACCCACATCCCCAAAATAACCATCCAAAACCTGGTGTATTAGGTGCTTCAAAAACAAAAAGACAAAACCAGTTAAATCTGGGGTCAGAGAAATAGCTGATCACATGTTTCACGTAGGAGAGACCCAGGTTTGATCCCTGGCACCATAGTACTGCTGGAAGGGAGTCTTCAGCCCCAAGTAGCCCTTGAGCATTGCGGGGTGTGGCCTTAGAGACCAAACCAACAGAAACTGGTAAGCCCTTTCTGATTCGCCTTCGTACTACATTTAACTTTACTGTAGAAAGGCTTGGGCTAGGGTTAAAAATAGGAATAGGGCTAAAAACGGCTTATGGGATTTTCATGGCTAATATGAAAAAGATTTGAGGATTTTTTTTTTGGGTCACCCCGGCCATGCTCAGGGGTTTTATTATTATTATTATTATTATTCTTTTTTGGGTCACACCTGGCAATGCTCAGGGGTTACTCCTGGCTCTGCACTCATGAATTACTCCTGTCGGTGCTCAGGCAACCATATGGGATGCCAGGGATCAAACCCGGTTGGCCGTGCAAGGCAAATGCCCTATCAGCTGGATTATCTCTCTGATCCCTAGGACACTGTTTATTCCCCACTTTCTGTTAGGACTCTGGAGATGCTCAGCAGATGCTGTTCTCTTCACTATTTGAGGATGTTACCTTTCACTTCAAGAGTGAGAATTTTGGTGTTCCCCGGTGGGGCAGCCCCTGATGACTCGGCTCCAGGAGAAAAGGCTCCAGCTTTGAGGAGGGGACCGAGCCCCCACCCATCGGTGCAGGACCTCCCTCTGACGCCATCCAGCCCCAACGCCCAGCAGATCCATCGCTCTTCCCACCAGGTGCGTTCCCGCGGCGGGCAGCCCCCTGACGAATCGGTTCCAGGAGAAAAGGCTCCAGCTTTGAGGAGGGACCGAGCCCCAACCAGCGCTCATAGAACCTCCCACTGCAAGAACTCCACCCCAACCCCCTGACACCGGAACCACCCACAGACACACCAAAATTCAAAACTGCATCCATGCGAATTATATTCTATCTACCTGACATAACACTGAGCATTGTCCCCTACACACTTTGCTATACGTCCCTAGCTGCAAAGTAATTCAGGCACCTACTAACTCTATTTACTAGACACCCCAAACACACATTTTCAACCTACAATAGTCATGATGGTAAAGCAACGCAGAATTCCTTCAAGCTCTACGATTGAAGTCACTAATACAGATGAGTCAAGCAATAACGATGAACTACATAACCTCTCTAAAAAGAAATTTCGGAAGGATCTGTTAAAGATTCACAAGAAACTCAAAGAAACAATGGAATACAAAGTCAATAAAATGCAAGAGGACATGAGAGCAGAATTGAGTAAATTTCAGACCAAAGTACAAGCGGAAATGACAGATATTAAAAATGAGGTAAGTGAACTGAAAAACACAGGGAAAGGCCTCCAAAGCAGAGTAACAGCTACTGAAGAAAGAATTAGTGATCTTGAAGACGAGGTTCAGAGATTCTGTAGACAACACCAGAAGACGGAGAAAAGACTCACAATTAACGAACAGACTACCAGAGAAAATCAGGATGAAGCCAAAAGGAACAACATACGCATCATTGGGGTCCCAGAGGGCAAGAAGAAAACCCTGATGAAGAAGAAACTGTCAAAGCTATCATCGCTGAGAATTCCCTGAACTGAAGAAAGCATGCTCCCAGATACAGGAGGCCCATAAGATACCAGCTAAAGAAACCCCAATAAGAATACTCCAAGACACATCCTTATTAAAATGACAAAACGATAGACAGAGATAGAATACTGAAAACAGCAAGATCAAAGAAGGAAATCACATACAAAGGAGCATCCCTGAGATTTACAGCAGACTTCTCAGATGAAACACTCCAAGCCCGAAAACAATGGTGGGATATTGTGAAAAGACTCAATGAACTGCAGGCTTCACCAAGAATTCTTTACCCAGCTAGACTTACTTTCAGATGTGAAGGAAAGATACACAACTTCACGGATAAACAGCAACTCAGGAAATTCATAGACTCAAACCCAGCTTTAAAAAGAAGGATTGAAGGGTCTACTGTAAAATAAGACAACCCCAAACCACAACACATTTAAACAGGAAGATGGCACAAAATCCAATGACAATAATCTCTCAACGTCAATGGTCTAAATGCACCAATTAAGAGACATAGGGTGGAGAAATGGATTAAAAAACTGAATCCAACATTCTGCTGCCTACAAGAAACACATCTGAATAATCAGAGCAAACACAGACTCAAAGTCAAAGACTGGAAGACCATTCTCCACGCAAACAACTCCTCCAAAAATGCGGGTGTGAGGTAGGCGGCTCCAAGAGGCGGGAAGCACTGGGAAGTCGTCAGGTGGAGGCGTGGTCACCCCTTCCCCCTCCATCGTGACGAGCCCGGTTTCCCGCCCAGGAGCCGCTGACGGGCGGGCCGGCATCCAGAGTCTTGCAGACGCCTCGGGAGGCGGGAGCCTGGCTCGCGCCGGGCCTCAGCTGACTATGGAACCCCGAGGAGGGCAGATGGGCTTAGGGGAGTGGGCCCGTCGCCTCCGGGGGATCCCCAGAAGCAGCTGGATGGGACTCGTCCAACACACTAGCCACCGCTTTTTGTTGTCCGGACGCTGGGAAAATGTCCCACGACCAGAGGACCAGAAAAAACCAGTTCGAGCCCAGGTAGGCGGCTCCAAGAGGCGGGAAGCACTGGGAAGTCGCTCAGGTGGAGGCGTGGTCACCCTTTCCCCCTCCATCGTGACGAGCCCGGTTTCCCGCCCAGGAGCCGCTGACGGGCGGGCCGGGCATCCAGAGTCTTGCAGACTGCTCGGGAGGCGGGAGCCTGGCTCACGCCGGGCCTCAGCTGACTATGGAACCCCGAGGAGGGCAGATGGGCTTTGGGAGTGGGCCCGTCGCCTCCGGGGGTCCCAGAAGCAGCCGGATGGGACTCGTCCAACACACTAGCCACCATTTTCGTTGTCCGGACGCTGGGAAAATGTCCCACGACCAGAGGACCAGCAAAACCAGTTCGAGCCCAGGTAGGCGGCTCCAAGAGGCGGGAAGCACTGGGAAGTCGTCAGGTGGAGGCGTGGTCACCCCTTCCCCCTCCATCGTGAGGAGCCCGGTTTCCCCGCCCGGAGCTGCTGACGGGCCGGCATCCAGAGTCTTGCAGACGGCTCGGGGGGCGGGAGCCTGGCTCGCGCCGGGCCTCAGCTGACTATGGAACCCCGAGGAGGGCAGATGGGCTTAGGGAGTGGGCCCGTCGCCTCCGGGGGGTCCCAGAAGCAGCCGGATGGAACTCGTCCAACACACTAGCCACCATTTTCGTTGTCCGGACGCTGGGAAAATGTCCCACGACCAGAGGACCAGAAAAACCAGTTTGAGCCCAGGTTGCGCGGCCGCTTGCGCCGCTGGCCACTAGGGTGGTGAAACAATGATGTTTTTGTTACACTGCATTCCGCGAACAGCAGGAGGGTTAGCTGAGAGGGAGATATACAGAAGAAGGAGATGACATATAGAGCCCGGCCGGGTGGTTGGGATTCGGGACGGGGAGGGAGACAGGACGTTGGTGATGGGAGATGGGTTCGAGTGGAGGGTGCATCTTGGAACCCTGTGGAGCCAGGACTGCACATGAGCATCCTTCAATTAAAAAAAAAAGGAGAAAAGGTGGAATAAATAAATAAATAAATAAATATCTGCAGGACTAGCCACAATGTGTAAAAGAAGAGGGAGAGAGATGCAGTGATAGAGAGAAAGAGAGGAAGCAGGGCTACCTGCTATTAAGGCAGCCTGGGGGTGAGTGGGAGGGGGTGAGGTACATTGGTGGTGGAAATGGGGTACTTGTGGAGGGATGGGTGCTGGAAAAACTGTATTACCAAGAACCAATTGCACCTTTGTAATTGTATGTCTCACGGTGGTATAATAAAGAATAAAAAAAAATTATGCGGGTGTGGCCATACTCTTGTCTGACAATACAGACTTCAGGCTGAAAAAAAGGTTAAAAGGGACAATGAAGGCCATTTCTTAAGAATGAAGGCGTATGTATACCAGGAAGAAATCACACCACTAAACATATATGCGCCAAACGAGGGGCCAGCATAATACTTAAAAAGACTATTAATAGACCTCAAAGAAGACATTAACAGTAGCACAATAATAGTTGGAGACTTCAACACTGCCTTAACGACTATGGATAGATCAATGAGACTGAAACTCACCAGGGAAATACTGGACCTGAATGAAGAAATAGAAGAAAGAGAGCTGGTTGATATATACAGGGCTTTTCATCCCCAAAAAAGCTGAATACACATTTTTTTTCCAGTGCACATGGAACATACTCCAAGATAGACCATATACTGAGCGACAAAGCATCACTGTATCACTGTATCACTGTCTTCCCATTGTTCATCAATTTGCTCAAGTGGGCACCAGTAACATCTCCATACGCCCTGTCACAAGCAAGGGTAACCCAAGGGCATCTGCTTGCTCCAGGGACAGGAAGAGCCTCAAACCATTCTTCAGGTCATGGAATTGAGGTCCATAAATGTTACTAGTTTTTGGCATAACAAATAAATAAAACACAGGTAGCTTGCCAGGCTCTGCCGTGTAGGTGTTATATTCTCAGTAGAAGGTTTTCATCTCGAGCATTTACTGATGAAAGTTATAGGAGAAAGATCAGGTTTTCTCTTCTCTTGGATGGAGCTCTGACTAACTCCATTCTTATATTATATAAAGAAATATAAAAAAGAAACAGGTTAAAATATAATGACTTCAAAATTGATATAAGCTTTAAGAAAATCAATTTTTGTAAAAGATGCAAGACAGTGAGAAGAAATAAGGACGTTTTAGATTTCAAACGCTGCACTGTGACACTAGGCAATTGGGTGAAAGAAAGCAGGCCGGGTTGGAAGAGGGTGATCAGTTCCAGGCCAGACAGAAAACCATGAAGAGTCAATCTGAGCAGAATATTCCCTTTCCCTTTCCTAGGCAGGGGGGAAAAGGAAGTGACCTCACGGGAAGATGGGGGGAATAGAATTTGGAACCCTGTTCAAAAGGCACCCATTCTATAACGGCTGTTGGTGTAGTTCATGAGCTGGTAGAGACACAGCTATGTTTTGCTGCTGGCCTCGAAAGCCATGCTGTGGCCCAAAAAGCCTAAAGGGGAGGCTAGGGAAAGGATTCAGGAAGTGGGTGAGGACTCACCGCAGACCTGTCCAGCATCTGCCCCAGAGGTCATCAAGGGTAAGATTGGGCAGCTCGCGCAGGGGCAGGCCAGTCCAGACCAAAACCGCAGCCCTTTGCCAAGCTTGCGTTTGTGTGTGACTGCACGCACGTGTGTGGGCACCTCTGTGAGTGAATGAGCTAATGGGGACAGGGCCCTCCCTAGAGCAAAAGGACAGGTCAAAGTCACACGCTAGAGCCAGGCTTACAGCTTGGTCTGGGGGTAGCAGTTAGTGCCCTCAGCAGAGATGATCTTAACTTCCACGATATCATACCCATCCCTGGAGGACACCTGGGGAGCTGTTCAGGGATGTGCGGGAGAGTCCCCCGAGATGTGACACCAGGGATGACACTATGCAGGTCATGATGCCTGAGCTCCTGCTGGTCTTGTCTCATCAGCGCTGCCCACAGTTAGAGGATGAGCTGATCGCTGAGGACACCCAATACCATTCGAATCAGGGGAAAGAAGCGTTGTCCAGCACCGAGGAGAGTTGGCCGTGGTGTGGTGTGGTTTGGGTGAAGGAGAGATGCCACGAACGCAGAGACCAACTTGGCCAGGGAGAGCCATCGCAGGAGATCACAGTCTATCCACTGTACAACGCTGTGATTGTGCATCGGGCACAAGATTCAGATGATCTGGACGATGAGGGTGAGAGACCTGATGCGTGTGTAGAACTATAGACAGGGGAAAGGTGGGTGGCAAGAAGCGTGTGGGGGTAGGTCCAACACCCAGAGAAGTCCCAGTCATGGGTTTTCCAACGGATCAAGTTTCAGCCTCACACCCCACCTTGAGCACTTGTGGTAGGAGAGACATATCTGAAGTCAGGCACTGTGATCTCTCTGTGGCTTTGGGGGAAGGAATCTGACCCTGGGAAACCATTGGGAAGAAGGCATATGGGGTGATTTTTGCTCTTCTTTCACATTCAGCTTCTTCTCCCGAACTAGAACTGGCTCCTCCTCCAGCACTTCTCCCCTCAAAGGAGATGGGGGAAGTGGGAAAGCCAGAGCCGCTGTGCCTGCTGCTGTCGCTCCACCCGCACAGTTCACTCCAGTGTCCTCCAATGTCATCAGTGACCCTGATGCTGCACCAGGTGCCGCCCTGCTGAAAGAAGACGCCTCGCCCACTGGAGAGGAGATACCCAACAGCACTGCTGGGGATCCGGTTCTGAGTGGGATCCAGGGGTTTTGGGGCATTCTCCCAAGTGGGAGAGTGGTTAAGTTTTCTCTATGGTCTCACTGCTCTTTTCATTGTATTTTGTAAGTTATTTGATCTTATAATTTAATTGAAATAAAGTTTCTATCCTTGTTTGTTGTGAATAGTATAGGTACCATTGTTTCGATGTAGAGTATTGACAAGACTTGGGCTCATTCACAGCCCCAGGAACTACTAAACTCAACACCCCTTTCCTAAGTGTATTCTAAGCTGTGGAACCATATTCTGGGCCCCGTTCATTTCCTGGATCCTCTTATAGTTGACGTCAAAATCCAGTGCTACGGCACTGGATTTTAACACGAAGCCTCGGTTACTCCCTAAAACACTTGGTATCTGTGAAGGTTTGTTGCTCCTTAATCAAGTGCACCAAGTCACCGAGTTAATTTTAATTAGCCAAGCATTTGTGCCGCTTGGCTAATGTTTGGTGTTATTAGAACGATGTCATCAGCGGCGGGAGGTGGTGTAGTTGCCGACCATCTATCCTCACTCCCATTCCTTTCCATTTCCTAATTGTCACATGATGTTCTCGAGGGTGGCACTGAAGAGTTTTGGTGAAATATTATCACCCTGTCGAACCCCTCATTTGACATCAATGATCACTTCCTTGTAGAATGGTGAGATCCTGGTGGTGAATCCATAATACAGCTCATGAAAAGGATCTTGATGTATATATGTATATATCCATGTATGTATATATACATAAACATATACATTTATGTACATATATATGCTGCCACATATATGTATATATAAATATATATGTATATTTATATACATATATACATCAAGATCCTTCATTGATCTCGATGTATATATACATTGATGTCAAAAGAGGGGTTCAGCAGGGTGATAATATTTTACCAAAACTCTTCAGCGCCACCCTCGAGAACATCATGCGACAATTAGAATGGAAAGAAATGGGAGTGAAGATAGATGGTTGGCAACTACACCACCTCCGCTTCGCTGATGACATCGTTCTAATAACACCAAACATTAGCCAAGCGGCACAAATGCTGTCTGACTTCGACCGAGAATGTGGAAACATAGGTCTACAGCTGAATCTAAAGAAAACTCTGTTCATGAAAGATGAACTAGTCCAGAGGCCCCATTCACTCCAAAGGAACAGACATCTCTGAATGCAGCAGTTATGTGTACCGGTCCAGAAGTCAACATGATGAATGACTTAAAACTTGAGCTGCGCAGGAGGAAGAGAGTGGCATGGAATGCCTTCAAAGGCATTGAAGAAATAGCTAAAAGGGCAAGAACCTCCAGCTCTGGGAACAACCTCTTCGACTCCACCGTTCTCCCTGCACTAACAAACGCCTCAGAGACCTGGACTCTATGAAAGCAGGATGAGAATGCTATTCGTGTCTCCCAGAGAGTAACCGAAAGACCTGTGCTTGCAATATCATGCCTCACTCACTATGGAATAGCGCCCGTCGCTATTCCAGAGTCAGGGATGCTGTCTCGCTTCCCAAGGCATCGGAAATCAGATGGGCTGGACATGTAATGTGATTTGGAGACGACCACTGGACTAGAGCCATTGCTGACTGGATCCCACGGGATATCAAAAGATCATGTGGCTGCCCACCTACAAGATGGTCAGACTTCCTTGTCAGGAACCTGAAGGAACGGTTTGAGTCTCTTCATATTCCTGAATCAACCAGATGCTATTGGGCTACATTGGCACGTGATAAGGTCCAATGGAAATGTTTCTGGCACCCGCTCAAGCAAATCGATGAATAACAGATTATAGTGATCAAGTGATACATATATACACATATAGTGTATATATAGCTATACATATACATACATGTATATATAGAATATATAGAGCATGTGTTCCCCAAAAATGCTGAATACACATTTTCCCAGTTCACATAGAACATACACCAAGATAGACCATATACTGAGCAACAAAGCATACCTAAACAAAACAAAAAGATAGAAATTGTGTCCACTATCTTTTCAGATCCTGATACACTGAAAATAGTAGTTAACCATACACAGAAACAAGGGAGTCAAACCAAACACCTGGAAACTGAACAGCTCACTCCTGAACAACCAATGGGTCATTAGAAGAAATCAAACAGGAAATCCAAAGATTCCTAGAAACAAATGACAATGAAGATACCAACTGTCAGAACTTGTGGGACACAGCAAAAACTGTGTTAAGAGAAAATTTCATAGCTCTGCAAGCATTCATCAGGAAACAAGAAAGTGCCCACATAAATAACCCGGACCTCACAGCTGAAAATATTAGAAAAAGACCAACAAAAGAAGCCCAACCCAGGCAGAAGGAAGAAAATAATAAAACTTAGGAGGAAATCAACGAGCTGGAAACCAAAATAACAATCCGAAAGATTAACGAAACCAAGAGCTGGTTCTTTGAAAAATTAAACAAGATCGACAAGCCACTGGCAAGACTTGGAAGGACAGGGAAAGAGAGAACCCAAATAAACAGAATCAGAAATGGAAATGGTGACATCACAACAGAAAAGACAGAAATCCAAAAGATAATCAAAGACTACTTTGAGAACCTGTATGCCACGAAACATGAGAACCTAGAAGAAATGGATACATTCCTGAAGTCCTATAACCTCCCACGATTGAAACAAGAAGACCTCCAATACCTGAATAAGCCTATCGCCATGGAGGAAATTGAAACAGTAATTAAAAGTCTGCCCAAACACAAAAGCCCAGGTCCAGATGGGTTCACTAGCGAATTCTACCAAACCTTTAAGGAGCACCGACTGCCTGTCCTGTTCAAGCTCTTCCAGGAAATAGAAGAAACAGAAACACTCCCAAACAGCTTCTACGAGGCACACATCACCCTGATACCCAAAGCAGGGAGAGACAACACCAAGAAGGAAAATTATAGACCAATCTCCTTGATGAACACAGATGCTAAGATCTTCAACAAAAATACTAGCAAACAGAATTCAAAGACTCATCGAAAAGATCATACATCATGACCAAAAAGGATTCATCCCGGGAATGCAAGATTGGTTCAACATTCGCAAATCAATCAACATAATACATCATATCAATAAGATAAAAAATAAAAACCATATGATGCTATCAATAGATGCAGAAAAAGCATTTGACAAGATCCAGCACACATTCATGATTAAAACCTTCCAGAAAATAGGAATTGAAGAAAGCTTCCTCAAGATGGTCAAAGCCATCTACCAAAAGCCCACAGCAAGTATCATTCTCAATGGGGAAAATTGAAAGCCTTCCCATTAAGATCAGGAACACGACAAGGTTGCCCTCTCTCTCACCTCTTTTATTCAATATAGTACTGGAAGTACTCGCCATAGCAATCAAAGAAGAAAAGGACATTAAGGGCATCCAGACAGGCAAGGAAGAAATCAAGCTGTCATTATTTGCAGATGACATGATATTATACTTAGAGAACCCTAAACTCTAGACCAAAAACTCTTAGAAAGAACAGATATGTATAGCAGAGTGGCAGGGTACAAAATCAATACCCAAAAGTTGGTGGCTTTCCTATACAAATAACTGAAAGAGAAGAAAGGGATATTAAGAAATCTATTCCATTCACAATTTGCCACACAAAATCAAATACCTAGGAATTTGATTTCCTAACCAAGTGTTGTAAAGGACCTATACAAAGAGAACTACAAGACACTGCTTCAAGAAATAATAGAGGACACGAGGAAATGGAAACACATTCCCTGCTCATGGATGGGGAGACTTAACATTGTCAAGATGGTAATACTCCCTAGAGCTTTGTACAGATTCAATGCGGTTCCTATAAGGATACCCATGTCATTCTTTAAAGAAATTGACCAAGCACTCCAGAAATTCGTATGGAATAATAACCCCACACGGATAGCTAAAGCAATCCTTGGGAAAAATAAGATGGGAGGCATCACCTTTCCTAACCTCAAACTGTACTACAAAGCAGCAGTAATAAAAAGAGCGTGGTACTGGAATAAAAACAGACCTGTGGATCTATGGAATAGAGTTGAGTATCCTGACACCCACCCTCAAAGACATGATCAGTTAATCTTTGATAACGGTGCAGAGTCCAAACTGGAGTAAGAAAAGCCTCTTCAACAAGTGGTCCTGGGAAAACTGAGCAGCTACATGTAAAAAATGAATTTGGACCTGTGTCTAACACCTTGCACAAAAAACCAGATCAAAATGGATTAAAGATCTCAATATCAGACCTGAATCCATAAAGTACATTGAAGAAAATACAGGAAAAACCCTCCACGCCATTACTGAAGCTAAAGACATCTTCAAAGGTGAAACACCATTAACAAAGCAACTAGAAGAAAACATAAACATATGGGACTACATGAAACTAAAGAGCTTCCGCACCTCAAAAGAAACAGTGACTAAGATACAAAGGCAGTCCACAGAATGGGAAAGAATATTCACCCAATACCCATCTGATAAGGAGTTAATATCCAGGATATATCAGGCACTTGTACAGCTATATAGGAAGAAAAACAGCCAACCCCATCAAAAAGTGCGGAGAAGACACAAACAGAAACTTTGACAAGGGAAGAAATGAATGGCCAAAAGGCACATGAAAATATGCTCATTATTATTCACAATAGCCAGAATCTGGAAGCAACCAGAGTGCCCGAAAAATCGATGGCTGGATAAAGAAGCTTTG